>CAJVPS010000394.1:0-25698 GCA_910591765.1 Ambispora leptoticha
TAGTAATTAATATAATTCAAGATTTGAATTGATTAAATAGCAAGCTATTAATCAAAGAAGACTATAACTAAAGTAAAAGTAAAAATTAAAATACAAAAACTAAATAACTAAACAAAAATAAAAGTGTATGGCTTATTTATAGTAGAGATCATCTACTCTCAAAAACAATAAAAAAATAAAATAAAAAGTATAACTTATTTATAGTAGAGGTCTTTTACTCTCAAAATAATATCAAAAATCAAAAATCAATATAACATTATAATCCAAAAATCAAAAATTAACTTTGTATGGTCAAAGAAATAAAACCAAGTGAAAGAAAGAGTATTAGTATAATTCAAAAAGAAATCTTTTAAAAAAATTACTATTATTATGATAATAAACTTTTAAATTATATTTTTCAAATAATTCAATTCAAATTATTTATTTCAAGCTGGGATAGCAGGTTCTTTTATACATTTTTCAGATATAAAAATTATTATAGTATTACTAGCTAATACTATCTAATATATAATATGTAATTAAAATACTATAGTATAAATAATTATGAATAGATTACATCAAAGTATATTGAAAGATGTCAAAGAATATTAAAGAATATCAGAGTATATAAAAGGATATTGAAAGATATAAGAAGATATGGAAAGACATGAGAAGATATGGAAAGACATAAAAGAATATAAGAGAATATCAAAGAATGTGAGAGAATATCAAAGGATATCAAAGAACATGAAAAAATATTTAAGATCATCATTCAAGTATAACTGTTCCACCAAAATTAAAAATAATCTTCTACTATACTATTCTACTATGTACATAAATATCATATTACAAAATAATAAAAATATAGATCCCAAATATTAAATAAAATATAATGTTAAAAATAGAAATATGATAATAAATATAGTAATAAATGATATAGAAAATAGGGATAATTATAAAATAAATAAAATTATAATAAAATGTAATATTTCATAACTAGGGAAAAATTAAGGAATTAAGGAATTTTATATCACTATGGTAATACTAGTTAAAAATTATAATAGTACTAAATTAAAAAAATTTTTCTATTAATATTTTTAATATTATTTTTATTTAAATCTCTTTATCTAATATATACTTAATAATAATAGTAACTTATTTATAAGTTATACTTAAAGAAAAAAGTATCAAAAATTATTAATAATAACTAAATTTATTCAAAATTATTTATCTTGTTATTTATTTTAGATAGTAAAATAAATAAACTTTTTATATTTAATAAGAAAAATAATTATTATAAAATACTTGTTGTAGATAAAATAAGAGTATCTAGTATAAATATTTATAAAAAGAGATAAAAGATAAGTATTATATTCAAAAATTTTAAGAGAATTAAAATATTTTAGAATATGAATAATATTTAAAAATTATTCTTTTTCTTAATTACTAGTAATAAAAAACTATTATTTATACTTAATATAATAATAATTTTTTTATCTTGTATAGAAAAGTAATATAATAAATTATTATATTTTCGAATATCTAATAAATATTAACAAATTATATAATAATTTTTAATTTATAATTATAAAATAAATATCTTATATTCTTTTATTTTATTTTAAATTTAGTTAATTAATATATTTAATTAATATTAACTTTTTATAAATAAGATTTCTTTGTTATAAATTAATAAGTTTTTTATTAATATAATAAAAATTTTGAAGATTAAGCTTATAATTATATATTTTTTAGAATTTAAGTAATTATTGAAATTATCAATAGGTAAAATAATTTTTTAAATAATATTAACCTATTTTATTTTATAAAATTATACTCTCTCTCTTTCTTATATATTAATTAATCTGAAATATAAGTATAAATTATCAAATAATTCAAATTTAAATAACAAAATAATTTATAATACTAATTAATATTTTTAGATATTATAAATTTTTATTTAATTTACTATTGATAAAAAGAATTTATAATAACTTAATTTTTTCTTTATAATTAAAAAATTTTATAATTTTTTATTAAATATTAAAAATAAGATATTAATTATATAAATAATAAAGAAAGAATTAAATTATTATTATATTTTAATAAAAATTATTATTTAATTAGCTTATAATATAAGAGGATATCAAAAGTATTGTATACTTTTATTTTAGTAACAAAAAAAATTTTATTAATATAATAATTAATTTTATTTTATATTTAGAATTAGTACTTTAATATTTTGTATACTATTAGTAATAATCACAGTTAGAATTCTATTTGGTATTAATTATATCAAGTTATGACATATTTTTTTGAAATCACTTCCCAAATATCTTTCACTATTTTTTCAAATTTATTAATACTTAAAGGCTGAGAATTATATTTTTGAATTTCTACTTTAATCATAACTCATAAGTTCTCAATTGAATTGAGATCAGAACTTTAAGCAGGCCATTAGAGTATCTCTATATTTTGAGAATAAAAAAACTCTCATGCAATTTTTTATATATAAACTAGTGTATTATCTTCCTGAAAAATGTATTTTTTTTGGTTTGCCAGGAAAATGCTTTGAGTATGAGAATTATATAAGTAGAAAGTATCTCTTTATATATATTTTCAGTTACTGAATTTTTAAGCAGAATAATGAATTCTAATTTTAAAAAGAAAAATCATATTTAAAATATTCTTTGTGAAGAATATTTTACTATTAATATAATATAATCTTCATAAACTTTCTCTTCTGACTTTCTTCATACTCTTCTCCAATCAGATTTTTGAAACTATAAAAATATAGACTTATCTAATTAAACTATCTTTGTGAGATTATTTTGTTAATGGTTGTAAATAAGATAAAATGCAATATGAATAAGTTTTAATTTTATAACTTGTGATTGTTTTTATTATTTAAAAGTATTCAGATCTGAGAGAAAATTACAAAACAGAGGGATCTTATTTATAGCGAAAGAAATAAATACAAAAAGTGAATAAATTAATAATAATATTTATTTTAAAATATATATGGTTAAACAGAATTAATTAATTTAATTCATATCTCTGGAGGGCTACTAATTATAATCTAATAAATTATAAATGATATAAATAATAATATAAATAATAATAAAAGAGAATGAATAAAAATAATAAGAAATATTAATAATAAAAGTAATTAAAAATATTAATAATCTAAATTTGTAATTGTGATATACATGGTGATTATTTAAGTAATAATATGCTAAAGCTAGAAGTATTTAATACATAATAATCATCTGTGTATCCAGAGTGAAAATGATCTTCTTTAAAAATGTAACATAAAGCTAATCTGTTATACAGATAGTGCAAAATAAAGATCTAAGCTAAAAGAGATCTAAAGGAAGATAACCCAATCAAAATTATTACATTTATAATATATTAGTAACTTTTTAATGAGCTATAAATAGCATACTTAAAGATTATACTTGAAAATTTATCATAATCTATATTAATAATATAAATATATATTCAAAAATATGAAAAGAATATCTGGAATATCTACAAAAAGTTTTTTAATAAATTAAAAAAGCTGAATTAAAACTCAACTTGAAAAAATGTAACTTTACTCAAGATAACTTACCCTTCTTAGAACATATTATTACTCAAGATAGAATTTCATCTAATACTTTAACTATTTAATAAATTCAAGAGTTTTCTATGTCAACAACTATCAAAAAGCTTAGATTATTCTTAGAACTAGCTGAATATTATAGAAAATTCATCAAGAAATTCTTACAGATAATAATATTACTATTTAAACTTTTAAAGAATGATATTATTTTCATTTAAACTATAAATCAAAAGAATATATTTCAGATTTTGAAGAAAAAACTCACTTCTGTCTTAATTTTAATCTATTCTAATTTCATCAAGAAATTCTATCTCTATCTCTAGCTCTGAACTTAATGTAATATTATTTTAGAAAGATAATAAAAAAAGAGAACAAGTAGAAGTCTATACAAGTGTAACTTAAATTAGCAGAAAAGAATTATAGTATTACTAAAAAAGAAGCTCTGGCTATAGTCTGAGCTATTAGATAATTTCAATATTATCTTCTTGGATCTCTTTTTGAAATTATTATTGATTATAATATATTTTGATAGCTATTTATTAAACAAATTAATTCTGGATTCCAAATTTCAAGATGAATAATAATCATGATAAAATATAACATTATTATTATTTATAGAGTTGGAAAAACTAATTAAAATATAGATACATTTTCTAGAATATATTTGCAAGAGTAGAATATTAAACTCACTTAATTAATTAACTAATTGAAATAATTTTTACTGAATAACTAATTAAATAACTTATTTAAATCTAATTAACTCAATATAATAAATTTAATAATATATTATAACTTAATGAGATATTTAAAAAATGAAAGTTATTCTATAAAATATATTAAAGAATAATAAAAGAAAATTTATTAGCAATTAAAATATTTTTTAATTATTAAAGAAGTACTTTATAAAAAGAATAGAAGAAAAGAATCTATTATACTACTTTATTTACTAAAAGAAAATGAAATTGTAATAGTAATGACTAGCATATATTCAGATTTATTTGCTAAATATTTTAAATTTGATGAAATATATCAATAAATTACTATTAGATATTGATAAAATGAAATAAGAACAGATATAAAGAACTTTATTAGATCTTGTAAAACTTGTTAAAGAACTGATAGATGAATAACAAAATAATTTTTACATCCTATTAAAGTTGAATAGTCTTTTGATAGAATTGTAATTGATTTTGTTAGCTCTTGCAAAGTATTCAAGAAATAAAATTAATATATTATTATAATAATAGATTCATTCACAAAATAATCTGAAGTAAAAGTAATTCCAAATAAAGAAGCTAATATAATCATCAAATTTATTTTTGAAGAAATAATTTGTAAATATAAATATTTAAAAGAATTATAATTTGATCAAGAAATTGAATTTACAGCTCAGATAATTGAAAAATATCACTTAATTTGAAATTAAGTGTAAGTTTTTATTATTATATCACATACAAACTAATAAAATAGTAAAATAATTTAATAGAGCTTTATGTGAAATACTTTAGAAATATTATATTATATTAGATAAATAATAAGATATATACATATTATTAGTATTATTTGTATATAAAACACTTTGAAATAATATTATCAAATATAAATCTTTCTTCTTGATCTATAGAAGAGATATTCAATTACCTATTAATTTAAAATATCTATTATCAATAGTAAAAAATGAAAATGAAAAAGATGAAATATTAAATTGAATATTTTTTTTAATCTATTACTTATTAGATAATATCAATATAATATAAAATTAAATCAAAAGATAGTAATAACAAAAGAAAGAAAGACATGACTTAAAATTATAAAGAATTATTTAATTCAAAATTAGTAATAAAGTTCTAGTATATAATATAAAATAATATGTTACTTATAGAAATAAATTTCAATCACAATTGAGTACAGAATAGTTATATATTTATGAAACTCTTAATAATAGAGCTTACAAACTGAGAAATCAATATAATTAACTATTACACAAAACTTTTAATGGTATTTAACTGAAGTCTTATTATAGTAGAGATGAATACTTTAAGTCAAGAATAATTATTAAATATATGAAAATATTAATAATAGAAAAAGAAAATGAAGAATAGATTTTTAGTTTCATGATATTTATTTATTTATCTTTTAATTTTACACAAATCTTATTTAGTAATATATATATATGATTATATAGTTGTAAATAAGATATAGTATTAGATAGTAGAAAATAGACTTTAACATGCTTCAATTCTTCACTAATTATATAAGAAGTAGTATTATTGACCAAAACCAAGATTTTCCTATAATCAAGTCAGTTGATAGTATTCAGAAACTTTATTTAACACCCAAAAATTTCATTAGTCATTCATGCTTTCTTGTTAACTTTATATTTGATACTGAGATTTTCTTTTCAAATATTCTTAAAGCATTAGAGCTTTGCTAACTTTCTGATAATTAGTAATTTAAGTTTATCTATACCAGTTGCATTTGTATAAAGCAGGATGGTTATTCACTTCTTGTTTTTCTTTTTTTCTTTGACTAGCTTTGTTGCAAGTGTCTAATTAGGTATCATTCAAAAAAAGAGATCAGTTTTATCAGTATTATAGATATTTTTCAGTCTGTATTGTGAGAGTAATTTGATTAATTACTACCTTTATTTAGGAAGATTCTTGATAAAAATACTTTCAGACTCTTTATAAATTCTGAATTGCCAAATATTATGATATTTTTTAAAATTATTAAGTCAACTATTACTTACTTTGAAATTATCCTTAGAAATATTCAATAATATAATGAATTTCTTTATCTATAATTATAATAGTCTATCTATCAGAATCATATTTGTGAAAAAATCTATTGTATTCAGATGCTCAAAGCAATTTCTAATTATAAATACTTCACTGGTCTGTTAACTGTTATTTTTGATTTGAGTTCTGTCAGTTGCATGGATAACTATTCATTCTTTAACTTTAAAATCTTTGAAACTGTACTCCTATCATAACTGTATTTCTTGAAAATTTGATCAATAGTAAGAGTTGGATTGGCTTGTTTTTGTTGGCACATTTCTTGTTTGGATTTTATAGTCAAGTGTATTCATTTCTTTCATGATCATTCTAATTTATTCATATTATCAGTATTTTCACTATTATAGTTATTACTATCATTATTGCCATTATTATATTCTAGTTATCATTGTTATCATAACTGTTATTTGTCATAAATTTATAATATTAGAAGTTATTTAATACATGGAGAGAAGTATGGGAGTAGCAAAGATCAAAATTCTCTAATTTGATAATGAGAAGTGTGAATTTATATGACATATAAATTTTATAATGTGAAAGAGATATATAATGGAACATGTGAACATGCTATATAACTGGACATATGAATAATGTAAGATAATTTATTGATAATAAACATGTGATGTTGATATCAACAGGAGACATATAATTAAGAATGGAAATATGATTTATATTAATAATAATATTAATGAGATATAATATAAAAGTTGATATTAGCAAGAGAATTTTTATAGGTAGAAATCTGTTCTATAATCAATGTTACTAATAGAGAGATGTTGATATTAATGAAGTTGATATCAATGAGAGCTAACTGTAGTTATCTTCAGAATCATTTTGAATTATAATGTTGATATTTTCAGTATAGTCAAAGTTAATAGTTCTATTTTTAATATTGATTTCTTGTCTAGCAAGTGAGAAACATAACATTACTTGATATATAACTTCTTTAGGTATTTTTATAGTAATATAGATATCTACTAGTACAACTCGATATGCTAGAATTCTGATTACTTTCTGTTTAGTATAATAGATATCATATTTAGCATTGGTAAGATGTACTTTCTCTGGTAATTTTCCTTTATTCTGATCATTATAAAATTTGATTGCATAGTAATTATCATATTATTTAGATGGGAGTTCCTTCAAATATTCATTAAATTATTAAGCAAGTTTATTAAGTACTTGATAAATATTATCAAATCTTTCCTGAATTTCAGTTATCTCAAGTTATGAAGGTTAAGTTGGAATAGGAATAAAACTAATTTCTTCAATAATTTTATTAGTTGCTGGTTCTTCTGGGATTAATTCTAGAGTTATAAGATATTTTTCTTTATCAATTTTAATTAGAAATTCAGATTATACACAATTATCATATTTATCATTATCACAGAGAATTAAATATTCTTGACAGAGTTTGACATTAATATAATTCAAGTGAGCAAGCTATTATCTTTGATTAGGACTAAGTTGTTGATAAATATACTGAAATATTTCTGTAACAGAGGCTTTTACAAAACTTTTATAGATAATCTCTTGAACATAATCATCTTCATATATAAAATGAGACAAAATTGCTTTGCCAATTTCATCATATTCTTCATATACTTCTAATAGTATCTCTCAATCTCTAAGCTTGTTAATAGTTCTAGTATTCTTTCTCTATTCTCTATGATTAAACCAATAGACACATTGATATTTATATGTATAAAAATACTTTTTCTCATAACTTTCAGTAATATACATTTCTCAAAATTCATTTTATTTTCCATATTATGAACAGACAGGAAGATTTAATTATTTTTTTCTGATACAGTTATCACATGCAATTGCTTTTTTTCTATTCATCTTGAAATATATTTCAATATAGTACTGGTTAATATATTTTTCATATTTTTTATATCTTTCAATTTGAGAGTTGGAATGAATTTGTTGTATAATAAGTTGATATGAGTCAAAGCTTCTTTTTACTCTCTTGATAATAAAGAATTCTTGTTTAACTTCTTCAGTCCAGTCTTGATTAGATTTTAGTTTAGCATAGAAAGATTTATGAATCTTGATAGTAATCTAATCAGCAAGATCATTATAGCATTGATTATATTTATATTTATTAATAAAAAGATTTCAGTAATATTAATATTTACTATTGGATCCTTTCCAGTTAAAAAACTATTAGTTATTCTAGTTACAGTCTTGTGAAAATTTTTCATTCAATTAGTTATAATCTTTCTAGATGTTGTTATTATAATAACATAAATTTCTTTGATTTCATAATTTTTTGAACTTGAAAAATGTGACCAATTAATTGATCTTTGGATAACATGTAATTTCAAATAATATAATTGGTATATCAATTATGGATTCAGTCATGATTCAATAATATTTTTACAATATTTTTGCAATATTCTTGCAACATTCTAAAATTATTAAAGAATAATTAGCCCCAGAATCAACAACAGTTCACAAATGATTCAATAACAGTTCAGAAATATTTTAGAAATAATTTATCAACAGATTTTATTTATTTTTATCTTTTATCTTTTCTTTTTGAAATACATATCTTATCTTTTCATTTTATTTTATTATTTATATTATCATTTAATTTATCATATATATTTTATCTCTTATTTTTATTTATTTGTTTATTAATCCTTTGTCCTAAAGATTATAATTATAATCTAGAGTAACAGATGAGTTTAGATAAAAACTTGTAAAATCTCAAAAATATATAAATATCTCTACTTTGAGACCTGAAATAAATGTATTTGAATAGCAATAATTTAATTGTCTTTTGAAAATACTTGAGTTATACTTATCTTGTAATTTTTCTTGTAAACTTAGCTTGATATTCTGCTTTCAATTACCTCTTCTATCATAATAGATTATATTTTGATTGAAAAGATTCTTGATAGTTTTCCTATATGTAAAAGCTTTATTTGGCATTTGTTGTTTTTATTTTTGTTTGGCATTGGTTGTCTTAGTTTTATTTGTATTTGTTGCAATTGTCTTAAGTATTTGTTACTTAGTTTTTGGTACCACCCTCATAATTTAATATTTGTGATCACAACTTTATTTTTATATTTTCATTTTATTTTATTTTTATCTTGTATTGATATAATACTCATAAGTATTGACACTAGGAAATCTTTAGAATAATAGTAATCCCTTTTATCTTTATAAATAATTCAGTCTTTACCCTCAAAACTTATTATAAATTATATTCATGATAAAATCTATCTTCCAGAGTATAGTTTGTAATATTTGATATCCCTTCTATAAATCTCATCCATTTAGAGATTCTAGTCAACTCATTTTTATTATTTTTATTTATTATTTATTTTAATTATTTTAAGGATTAGCTATTCTTGAGATATCCTGTTATATAAATAATTTATTAGTTTATGAGTATATATTACTTTTTTATTGGACTACCAATTGATCTATATCTTAGTGAATATAATAGAAAAGATCCTTGAAAATTCTTACTTTACATTAAGCTATATAACTACTGCTCTTACTGTTTTCCTATCAACAAAAATTCAGATAGAAGATTTATAAATTTTCTTATCTGAACTCAGAATTATTATGTGATTTCATATAACAAACTCTCACAGGAACTCTTTGATAATATTATATAACAAAATTTCACATCCAATCAACTTCGAAGAGAAATTATCAAGTTATTAAATACCTTCATATTTGGAATTAAAATTACAGTTGAATAACAGATTTATCTAGTAAATAGTATTCTTTTTATTTTTGAAGAAATAGATAATTTTGAAACTCTCTCAACTAACCAGTCCACAGAATCAGAATACAAAAGTATTGATTCAGAAGATCTTGAAAAACCAACAGTCATAATTAAACAAATTCAATCTCAAATATCCTAATCAAAAGAAAAAATTATCATGTCAGACAGAATAGACAGTCTTATTCAAGCTCTTGGAGAATTAACTCATCTATGAAGATACAAAGAATAGAAAAGATTCTTATTCCAATTCATAAATTTAAGGATAATAATCAAGATTCAATTGAATGGTTATTTGACTTTGAAGTAGTCACAAAAACCAATAGAATTACCAATAACAGGAAGATCAAGATAGTAAGAGGATACCTAGAGGGACTAGCTGCTATCTGATTTGATTAATAATCTATAAGTGATATTCTTAGATTAAGTGAATGGACAAATAAAGAACATGATGATCATGATTTTACTTGTTAATTTATTCTTAAATTTTGTTTGCCTCATAAAATGCAATAATAGCAAGATGAATTAGAATCCTTAAAGCAAACTGGAACTGTAGAAGAATATACCAATTAATTTATAGAACTAGGAAGTAAAGTAGATCCAAAGAATGATTATCCAGAAGAATACAAGATTTGGATTTTCAAGAAAGACCTTAAATCTGAAATTCAAAAATAAGTTAATCTAAATGCTGATGATACTATGGAGAGTATTATTAAAACTGTCAAAAATATAGAAGAAGCTGATTTAGACCCACTTGAACAAATCTATCACCAAATTTAAGCTTAATCTACTGGTGAATGGAGTGCTCTCACTAAGATTTTGCAAGACCTGATCAGTAGATTAGATCATGTAGAATTTGGTAAAAGATATAATAATCAGAATAATAATAACAATCAGCAATGAAATCAGCCAAGAAACCAATCTACTATTATTTGTTATACTTGTAGAAGAAAAGAATATATCAGTAGATACTGTCCAAACAATCTTTAGTCTACAAATCAACAGTCTAATAATCAAAATACTCCATAAAATTAGAATAATCAAAATCAGAATAATAATAGTAATAATAATAATCAACAGAATCAGAGTACCCAAAATCATAATCAACAATCTAATAATTCACAAAACTTGGATACTACTTCTCTTCTCACTCAAATTCAGAATTTAACAGCTACTTTGCAAGTATCTGGTAATGGTCTATCTAGTAATTCATCCACCCAATCTAGTTCTTCATTACTAGTTACTCATAATTATCTTGCTGGAGAAAGAAAATACCAAAGAACTATTAAAGAAGAAGAAGAAAATGAAAAAGAAAATAAAGTTACTTAATCTTTACCTGAAGTATCTGAAGAAGAAATGAAAGAAAGAAAGAGCACATCTTTCAATTCTGGCCAAATATGCAGAAATCTATAATATACTCAAAGATTTGATATCCCAAAAGCCAATATTACTATTGCTCAGCTTATTAAGACATTACCTAAATAGAGAATTTAAATGTCAAAAGAAATGAGAAAGAAATCACAAAAGAAACTCAAACAAAAAATAATATTTACCCAGAAGATCAAAATAACTTCAGCTTGGTATGAGATCAAAGTTGGAAAGATTCTTATAGATCTGATTGTAAATATTGAAGCATCAGGATATGTCATTAATCATGAATTTCTTAAGTAATTAGGAATAAAGATTCAATGAAAATCAAATATCTCTATGTCTGATATTAATAAACACTTTAAGTAACCATTGGGAGTCATTGATAACTTCCTTATCACTATTGATGGAATCATAATTCCAGCCAAAGTGGATGTTACTGAAGCTTAAACTTATAGTCTTATAATAGATATGGACTGACTAAACAAGATTAATGCTAAAATCAACCTAAAGAAAAATATAATGACCTTTGATTGGAATGGAGAAGAAGAAAGAGTATCAATTAAATCTATTCATGAATAATGAAATACTATATCCAATGATAGTGATGATGATACTGAAACATCCTCTAGTGAAACTTCTGATGATAAGTTTAAAATTAAAGATCAAAACTTAGAAGATCATAATTTTTTATAGTGGATATCTGATAAATCTTGGACTCAAATTCATATTTCATCTAGACAACTTAATGATGTAGACTTTGAAAAAGTTTTCTACCTGACCATTAACTCAATTCCTAAAGTTAAAAATATTAAAATATTTGAAAAAGAAATTCAAGTCAAAGATACTACTCTCACCTGGGAAGAATATTTAAAATTGGAAAGAAGATTCCAGCAGACTCACTATCAAAGTTCTCAATGAACTTTTGATTAGAGAGATTCTGCAGCTAAATATTAGTGTTATCATAAATTACCAATATCCAAATATAAATATCCTCAATGCTTTGATGATCTAGTTATCTGAATTAATGTTATAATGAATATTTCAAATAATTTATCAGCAATTTTGTTACAGAATGAAACTAAAGACTGGTGGTTAGAAGTAGAACATATCCGAGAATCAGAGAAAATACCAATTACTGAAGAAAAATTCTTTTCTAAGAATAAAGCACTACAAAAATTGAAGTTGGAAGAAAGAATAGTTAAATATTCGCATTATAAATACTTAGTGGATAGTAAAACTATTTCAGAAGCAAGAGATGAAAATGAATCTGGAAAACAATTTTATACTGATTGTTTTACTCAACAACAACTTAATTTATCTGCCTGTGACTACTATGAACTTCAAGATGAAGCCAAATATTTTCTTGGAGTAATCTGGAGATATAATAATGTCAAATATTTTTGTGACTACACTGAGCAATGTGTGTATGCATTTAATCATGGTGATTAGTGAAAAAATAATAGTATTATCAGAAAATTGAAAAGTGATGATAACTTATTAAATGCTTATCAACAATGTAATGAAATTGGAAAAGTAATACTCACCTAATATATTACTGATTATGATGAAGAAGAAGAAATACAATATATCACCTATAATAGATCTGAGAAAGCATTAGCTCAAGAAATCTTTCTAGCCATTTATCAATAACTATCTCTTTCCTGAAGAAAACAACTTGCTTAATTAGAATATATTAATATAAAACTCTGTATTAAATATTTAATTTCTTGTAATTCAGATGTTTGTGAAGATTGCGTATGATCTAAATAAGTTAAAAAATCACTAGAAGAGAAATATTCAGAACTAGAAAAAGAAGAAAAAGCTGAAGATAGTAATTATGATTCAATTGAAGAAATCCTAAACAAATATTATACAGCATCTGGAAATTATAAAAATAAGATAGAAGAAGAAGAACAACTTGAAGAACAGTCAGCAAACTTAATGATCAAAATTTATAATAATAAAGATAAAGGAAAAATTCCTGAATGAGTTCATAAATATAATGCAGGCTTTGATCTTAGATACCCCAGAGAAGAAGCAATCCTGGTTCAATCTTATCAAACAATTATGATTAATCTTTATTTGGCAATTAAAGTTTCTGTAGGAATTGTTTGTCAACTAATATCTTAATCATCACTGGCCAAAAAAGGAATAGAAGTTAAAGAAGAAATTATTGATACTAGATATACTGGAAATATTGGAATTCTTTTATATAATAATTTTAATGAATCTTATGAGATCCAACCTAATGAATGAATTACCTAAGCAATTTTTTTACAACTGGCCCCAATTGAAGGAATAATACCTATAGATACTAAAGAAGAATTAGGAGAATTATCTTGTGAAACTCAAGGATTTGGATCAACTGGAAAGGATGAAATGAAAGTGTACTTCCTAGATAAAGAAGAAATTACCAAAATAGTTGAACAAAAAGAATTAATACTTGGACAACAAGATACCTTATATAATTTATTATAAGCATACAAAGATATTTTTGTATTAGATCTAAATGAACTTGGATGAATCAATATAATTTAACACTCAATTGATACTGGAGATGAAAAGCCTGTCTGTCAAAAGGCTTACAGAGCAACTCTACCTAAACAAGAGTTTATTCATGATAAAATCCAATGAATATTAGATATAGATATTATTCAAAAATCTAATAGTTCCTGGACCTTACCTATTGTAGTAGCAGCAAAGAAAAATAACAAGAAACAATTTTGTGTTGACTACAGAAAACTCAATATTCTTATCAAGAAAGATGCTTACTCCTTATCATGAATTAATGAAATAATGGATAATCTTGGAGATGCAAAATGGTTTTCATCTATGGATCTTATATTTGAATATTGACAAATTAAAATGAAATCCTTTAGTATTAAAAAGACAGCCTTTATTTTAAGAGAAGGATTATATGAATTTAAAGTTATATCTTTTGGACTTTGTAATATACCAGCAACTTTTCAATAAGCTATGGATAGCATACTTGAAGATTATAATTAGAAATTCATCATGATCTATATTGATGATATAAATGTGTACTCAAAAACTTGGGAAGAATATCTAGAATATCTACAAAAGATTTTTCAATGAATCAGAGAAGCTAGATTGAAACTCAACTTAGAAAAATATAATTTTACTTGAGATAACTTACCCTTTCTAGAACACATTATTATACAAGATAGAATTTCATCTGATCCTTCAACTATTTAACAAATTTAAGAGTTTCTTATACTAATAAATATTAAGAAGCTTAGATCATTCTTAGGACTAGCTGGATATTATAGAAAATTTGTCAAAGAATTCTCTCAGATAGCAGTCCTACTGTTTAAACTTCTAAAGAATGATATCATTTTTATTTGGACTGTAGATCAAGAAAATGTATTTCAGACTTTGAAGGAAAAACTTACCTTTGCTCCAATCTTAATTTATCCTAATTTTACTAAGAAGTTCTATCTTTATACTGACACCTCTGACTCTGGACTTGGTATAGTATTATTTCAAAAAGATAATAAAGGAAGAGAACAAGTAGTAGTCTATGCAAGTATTTCACTAAAACCAGCTGAAAAGAATTATAATGTCACTAAAAAAGAAGCTCTGGCTATAGTTTGGGCTGTTAGATAATTTCAACATTATCTCCTTGGATCTCTTTTTGAAATTATTACTGATCATAATGCACTTTGATAGTTATTTACTAAACAAGTTAATCTTGAATCTCAAATATCAAGATGGATAATGATCATGATGGAATATAATTTTATTATTACCTATAGAACTGGAAAGACTAATCAAAATGCAAATACACTCTCAAGAATATATTTGCAGGAGTAGAATACCAAACTTATTTAATTAATTAATTAACTGGAATAATTTTTACTAGACAACTAATTAAATGACTTACCCAAACCTGATTGATTTAACATCATGGATTTAACAACATATTATGACTTAATGAGATACCTGGAAAATGAAAGTTATTCTGTAGGATATATTGAAGAACAACAGAAGAAAATTTGTTAATAATCAAGATACTTTTTAATTATTAATGAAATACTTTACAAAAAGAATAGAAGAAAAGAACCTACCACATCACTTCGAGTACTGAAAGAAAATGAAATTAAAGCAGTAATGACTAGCATACATTCAGATTTACTTGCTAGACACTTTGAATTTGATAGAACTTATCAATAAATAGTTATTAGATATTGGTAGAATAGAATGGAAACAGATATAAAGAACTTTGTTAGATCTTGTGAAACTTGTCAAAGAACTGATAAATGAATAACAAAACAATCTCTACATCCTATTAAAGTTGGATAATCTTTTGATAGAATTATAATTAACCTTATTGGCTTTTGCAAAGTAATCAAGAAAAGAAATCAATATATTATTATAGTAATAAATTCACTCACAAAATAATCTGAAGTAAAAGCAATTCCAAATAAAGAAGTTAGTATAATTGCCAGATTTATTTTTAAGAAAATAATTTGTAGATATGGATATCCTAAAGAATTACAGTCTGATCAAGAAACTGAATTCACAGCACAAGTAATTGAAGAACTCACCACTTGATTTGGAATTAAACACAAGTTTTCATTATCTTATCATCCACAGACTAATAGAATAGTAGAACAATTTAATAGAACTTTATATAGAATACTTCAAAAATATTATATTATATTAGATGAACAATAGGATGTGTACATATCATCAGCATTATTTGCATACAGAACACTTCAAAATAATACTACTAAATATGAATCTTTCTTCTTGATCTATGGAAGAAATGCTTGATTACTAATTAATTTGAAATATTCTTCACCACCAATAGAAGATGAAAGTGAAGAAAATAAAATATTAGATTGAATATTTTCATTAATTCATCACTTACCAGATAATATCAATACAGTACAAAATCAGATTAAAAGATAGCAACAATAAATAAAAGAAAGATATAACTTAAAATTACAAAGAATTACACAATTTGAAATTGGTGATAAAGTTCTAGTGTACAATATGAAATAATATGTTACTCACAGAAATAAATTTCAATCACAATAGAGTATAGAATAGTTCTATATTCATGAAACTCTTGGCAATGGAGCTTACAAAT
This sequence comes from Ambispora leptoticha, assembly GCA_910591765.1. Taxonomy (NCBI): domain Eukaryota; kingdom Fungi; phylum Glomeromycota; class Glomeromycetes; order Archaeosporales; family Ambisporaceae; genus Ambispora; species Ambispora leptoticha. The sequence continues at coordinate 16,611 of CAJVPS010000394.1, forward strand.
TGCAAAACCAATATGACCAGTTATTATGTAAAACTTTTAATGATACTCAATTAAAATCTTATCACAGTAAAGAAGAATACTTTGAGCCAAGAATAATTCTTGAACACATGAAAACATCAATAACAGAAGAAGAAAATAAAGAATAGATTTTTAGTCTCATAATATATATTTATTTAATTCTTAATTTTATACAAATCTTATTTAGTTATACATATATATGTACATACTAATCACTTATTAAAAATTTTTCGTTTTATAAATATAAGACTTTTACTTTGATATTTTCTTTAAATTTTTATTACTTTTAATTATTTTAATATCCTTATTAATTAGCTTAATTTCTTATTAGTATTTAACTCTCTAAAGATAAACACTCTTTTTAGTAATTTTAATTTTATCCAAAATATTTTGATTCTTTATCAACAATTAAAAGAAAATAAATTTAAAGGAACTTTACAAATTCAAGAAGATCAGTTAATACTTAATGATAGTAATCAAAAGGTAGTTTATAATCTTATTACTGAAAGATAACTTGATATCAGTATGATCTTGAAAATACTTCAAGAACCAGAACTAATAGTAGAAGAAGCCTCAACTTTAACAAGTAATTTACAGAGTATCTCTAAAATAAAATGATTTGTATATATAATCAATATGAAAATTTCAAGAATAGCAATTACAGCAAATATTACCTATTAATTTTGATCTGATCAAAACTGGAAAATAAGAGTTCAGATTATATTTAATAACCTTTTTGAAAATTGTGATAATTAATTTGATGAATCACAATTCATTAGATATTATTACTTTGGATAATTATTAAAAGAAATATCTAGATAATACTCTTGAAAATTAATGGAATTACAAAGAGAAATGATATAATTAAAAGAAATTACTTTAATCAGAAGATACTTTCTTCTTGAAAATCAAATTCATCAGTTATTAGAAAAATGTGAACTTGAGAAAGTATATAACTTCCAATGAATTACCTATAATGAACTGGTATATATAAGAAATGAAGAAATTTTAAAGTGAATTTAATTATCTTGCTGGAGCTAAATCTTACTTAGAGAGACCAAAATGTACTTCTTCCATCTGATCTTGATTTCTTCTTGATAGGCTTGTACTTCATAACTTCTCTTAACACTTGAGATAATCTGAGAAGAGATATTTCCAAAGTTAACATCTTTTAAGTTTCAGTTAGAAGTTTCAATAGGAGTTCAGACTTCATTAGTGATGATTTCAATATTATCATAATCTGTATTTTTGCATTATCTAGATGTTATAATATTCCAATTATCAGGTTGTCACATGAGAAATATTTTCTTCTCCAAGTATTATTTTTCAAATTTACTTTCTGAATTTTCTTCAAATTCATTTTCTTCAGAACTTATTTTATTAAAGATCAGTTCTCCTCTATCATTATGAATAAATTTGATCAGCACTTTTTCTTTCTGATTATTATACTCAAAAGTTAACAATCCTTTTCTGATGTTAATATTTGCTTTGATTTTATTCAAAAAGTCTATTCCAACAATAACTAAATAGATTTTTGCTTTAATAATGTCTACTTTAGTAGAAATTATAATTCTATCAATATTTAATAGTAGATTATTAATAGCTCCAAGAGATTATTTAGATACTCTATTTATATTAGATATAAAAATATTTGAACTTTATTATATCTTCAATCCTAAGTCTTTGATAAAGTTATGTGTAGTGATACATCCAGAGATATTAGTATTAATAATTAAGTTAATAATATTCTTTCTAACTTTTGCTTCATATCAAACAGATATGGTTTTAAGTTTTTGTCCAAGTAATACTCTTTTTTTTCTTTTAGACTTGAATATTGTGACTAAAGATGTTGTAGCAAGTATGTGATGCTTATTTATTATCTATTACAACATATTGTAACTTCAAAATTTTATAAGTCGCAATTAGTTACAACTAGGTAATACTTTATTTTTTATCATGTTGCAATAGTTAAGAAGCTATCTTTAGTTATGACTCTATACATTTCTTTTGATAGTTAAGTTCTTTACAAAGATGAAACTTGAATAAGTTGAGTAATAGTAATATTCATTTTTTATTAGGCCAAATCTTCTAGAATGTTATAGGATTTAGTCAGGATAGTAAGTACTGATAATGTAATTTTACTTTTCTTTTTGTGAATAATCTTCTTAGTGAGTTCTTCTTTAACTATTTTAAATGGTCTAGTATTATATCAAGAATAATTTTAGGGATCTTTTCTTGTTCATCTTTTTTATTTTTATTTGATTCCTCATTTTTATCAACTACTTCTCTATGAGGTTGATCTATAAGTCTAGTTTTATAAGGTATAGTTCTTGAATTTCTTATCTTTCTTTCAGTAGCTAAGTATTCATGTATTCCAAGTAGTGAATTTACATTGTCAGGTTTGGTAGTTAATATCTAAATACTATTGGTAAGAGCTTGAATTTAAGCTAATAATATATTTTAACTATCATTAGTATTTTAATTATTACTAGCATTTACCTGATTTGGTTATATATTATTTTATTGCAGATTATTTCTATTTGATCTTGGATGATTATTTCCAAAGTTATTTTGATTATTTTTATAAGATTACAGTTGGAGACAATTAGAATGGATATGATCTGACTCACTATAATTATAACAGGTTAAAACAGATTTGGAATTTTAATTATTAGATCAATAACTAAAGTTATTTTTGTGATAGTTTGATCCTTTATTTTTGTGATAATTTGATCCTTTATTAGTTTTAATACTTTCTATTTTTTGATTGAGATCTTGTAGAGCTATTAAAATAGCATTCAGTATTGAGTTATCCTAAACTTGGGATTGATAATATTTACAGATAAGCATATTTGCATTAGCTTTCTTTACATTCTTTACAACTTGAATCATATTTAGAAAAGTTCCATTAGCAGAGATCTGTACTTATTTTTGAATCTCTAGTTTAAGATCTCTTCTATAAAGTTGAATCTTATATTCTTCCAGATATTCATTATCAGGATCTACTTTATGAAGTAGATTGATAAATTTATCAGTATATTCTTTCACAGTATCAATCTGTTATAGTATTTTAATCTCATCTTGCTATTGGTCAATTCTTTCTCTAGTTCTAAAATAAATAGCAAACTGATAACAAAAGCTGTGATCTTGATCCTGATTAGCATTTCATGCTAGTAGTCTGATAGTATTATCTCAGCTCCTTTCATTATATCACAAGATAGCAATATTTTCTAGATATCCTCTTACAAGTTATATTTTTCTATTGGCAGTTATCTTATTTGCTTGAATAGTAATATTGAACTCTTTTAGCCATTCAGTTAGATCTTGATCATTTTCTCTGTATTTCCTGATAGAGATGATAATCTTTTCTATTAGTTTGTTAGTTAAAGCTTCAAGAGTGATAATGAATCTATCTAAATCTTGGAAGTTGTTTTGTGCCATAATGTTCTGATTAGATTCTTCTTTTGTATCTGAATTATTTTCAGTTGAAGCTGAGTGTATATTATTATTTTCTTTTGATTCGCTATTTAATACTAATTATAAAGATGAAACTAATAATTTGTCTGAGTTTTTAGTTTCAGAATAGTATCTGTCAATATTACTAATATTGGAAGGGGTTCTTGATTGTAATGTGAAGTCTTGTTATATGAATTATTAGAATAAATGTTCAATTAATTCAAGTTATTCTTCTTGAGTGTTTACTTGATCAAATAGAAGTATATTTAATAATTGTATAATTTTTTATCTGAGTCAGATGTGATATACTTTACCAAAGTTGAGTTGGACAATTTCTTGAAATAATAAGCAGGTAATTTGATTTAATGATACTGTGCTAATATTCTCAAGAATTAGATGAAATGTTCAAAATTAAAGAGAAATTCTTGTTGAAGAGGATAACAATAAGGACAAAAGTGTTGAAGAGATATTCTAAGAATATAATTAGGATTCTGATATATCTTAAGATGATAATCAATGGGTAGTTCAACAAAAGAATAATAATTAGTTATGAAAACTCAAGACATAATTATATATATTAATTATTATAACAAGAAAAGAATATAAAATATAAAAAAAATTATAAGAGTAATAAGAATAAAGAATCTGTAAGATTTTTCTCCACAAAGATGATAATGAAAAGAGAAAAAAAAATAGGGATCTCCAGGAGTTTTACTTTACAGAGGGGGCACCAAAAAATATATTATGACAAATTAATAAGTGAGATATCACTTGAATTCATCTTAATGATATTAGATTGGGAGAGACTAAAATAATTAAAGAATGAAGAGAAGGGAATTAGACTATAATCTTCAATAATAACAAAGATTCTAAGATCTGTATCAATATCTATAGATATTATCTTTCAAAGGGGCAAATTATAAAAGAAAAGAATAATATAAATTAGAAAAATTATAAAGATTATTAAGTGAAGTTACTAATAATTAATATAATTCAAGATTTAAAAGTTAGTTAAATAGTAAAGCTACTATCAATTAAAGAAAACTAATACTAAAGACAAAGAGATAGATAAACTAAAATATGAAAGCTAAATAACTAAGAAGAAGTGTGGCTTATTTATAGTAGAGGTCTTCTATTCTCAAAATAATAAAACAAATAAAACAAAAAGAATATCCAGAATATATGACTTATTTATAGTAGAGATCATCTACTCTTAAAAATAATATCAAAAATTAATATAATATTATATTTAAAATCAAAAATCCAAAATCAACTTTGTATAATCAAAGAAATAAAACTGAGTGCAAGATAGGATACTAGTATAATCAAATTATACTTTTCAAATAATTCAAATAAAAATATGAAAGGGTACTAATATAATTTATACTTTCCAAACAAATCTTGACAAAACTATTTATTTCAGCTGGAATAGCAGATTCTTTTATATATTTTTCAGATACAAAAATTATTATAGTATTACTAGTTAAACTATCTAATATACAATATATAATTAAAGTATTATAGTATAAATAAATATGAATGGATTACATCAAAGTACTATTATCGTAGTGACATAAAATTCCTTAATCTCTACTATAAATAAGCCATATTTTTGATATTCTTTTTATTTTATTTGTTTTGAGAGTAGAAGAACTCTACTATAAATAAGTCATATTTCTTATTAGTTATTTAGTTTTAATATTTTAGTTTTCTTTACTCTTTTTCCTTTAGTAATAGTCTTCTTTAATTAATAGTAGTTTTATTATTCAATTAACTTTAAGTCTTGAATTATATTGATTATTAGTAGCTTCACTAATCAATCTTTATAATTTCTTTGATTTATATTTTACTTCTTTTATTTAATTATCTTTTATTAAGATAATATTTGTAGATATTGGCACAGATCTTAGAATTTTTATCATTATTAAAAGTTATAGTCTAATTCCCCTCTCATTACCCTTTAATTATTTCAGTCTCTCTCAACCCAATATCATTTAAGGTGAATTCAAGTAATAATCCACTTATCAATTTGCCATAATAATACAATTAGTTAATTTCTCTTATCTTAATTTTGGCTTAGTATAACTCCTATAATAAAATTTAAAGTATTGTAATTACTATAAATAATAGTTTTGAATCTGATAATAACAAGACTAGTACTAATATAAGATATTATTTAAAAATATTAAATACTTATTATGCTGTTATAAACTATTTATATTCTTGATCTTTATGTAATAGTATTATAAGTTGTAATGCAGTTACTAAAAATTCTTTCACAAATTTTCTGTAATAATTTGTAAGTTTCAAGAAGAAGTAAAGTTCTAATATATTTGTTAATGCTGTTTAATCTCTAATTACAACTATTTTTCTTTAGACAACTAAAATATTATCTGCAGAGATAAAATATTCAAAATATTCTATATATTATTATATGATATCATATTTCTTCTACTTGGCATATAATTTATATTTGCAAAATATTTTCAAGACTATTTGTAAATATTATATATGTTCTTTCTTGGTTTTATTATATATCAAGATATTATCTAAGTATATACTTATAAATTTAATAAGATAATTATAAAATATATTATTTATTAATATTATAAAGATTACTAATATATTAGTTAGATCAAAAGGTAGGATCAAGAGCTCATAATATCTATAACAAGTTCTGAATGCAGTTTTATGTATATTTTTTTTTGAAATACATATTTAATAATATTCTGAATATAAATTTAGCTTTGAGAAGTATTTTAATTCTGTAAGCCTATCTATTAACTCATCAACTCTTAATAATGGATAGTGATTTTTAATAGTAATTTTATTTAAAGCTTTATAGTTAATATATAGTCTTAATATATCTTCTTTTTTATATATAAAAAGAACTGATACTTCAAATAATAAGATACTTAGATAAATAAAACTTTTCTATATTAAATCAGCTAATTATTTCTTGAACTTATCTATTTCTATTAAAGAAAGTCTGTAGATAGATCTGAATGATAATTTAGATTTTAGAATAAGATCAATTTTATAATTAATTATTCTTTTAGATGATAGTTAATTTAATAAGATTTCTAAAAATATATCTTTATATCTTTTTTTGATATCTAATACTTCTAATAAAAATAACTTTTCTTTTATTTTTTCTTTATCTTCAATATTATTAAGATATATAGTAAAAAGTTCTATATTTACTAGTAAATTAGTAATTTATTATCTTGATATATAGATTGAATTATAGCTTGAGCCTGATTTTACTTCATTATCAGCTTGTATTTTAATAATTTTTGACTCATAGGTAAAGGTGATAATATTATTTCTCCAATTTATGATTAAATTGATATGAAATAATCAAGATTTATCTAGGATGAAATTATATCTCTGCAACTTTAAAACTTAGATATTTATCCTATATATTCTTTAGATATCTAACTTTAATTTATTAATCTTTGTTATAATAATAGCTATTATCTTTTAACTATCTGTAAGTTTAACTATAACTGATATTATCTTTTACAGCTTTACTTTATTTTTTTGTACAAATTTTTCATTAACAAAGTTTTTTAATATATCATTATCTAATAATATTCATGTTAACTTGTCATTTACTTGGTCATTAAATTTTAATTATCTTTAAGATAAGTAAATTCAACTTTTTTATATAATTGTGAAGATTCTTCTTATTTATCTTCAATATTTATAATCTTTATCTTTAATTTAAAATAATAATTTTTGATAAAATGGTCTGATTTATTATAGTTATAATATATATCTTTGGATTTATTCTTCTTTTGATTGTTATTATTCCTTTTATTATTATAATAACTTTCTACTTGATCTAGTTTTATTAGTATTAGACTATTATTCTGATAACTTTTATATTAGTTTTACAAGTGATAACTATTATTATTATATCTGCTTAATAAATCTAGAGATTTATCTTGTTTATATATTACTATATTATAATAAATAGCTAATTTCCAAGCTTTTTCTAAGATTTCTAATATCTGATAACTAATTTCTATTTTGGTGATAGGCTTTAATTCTTCTATAAAGTATGTAACTTGATCTAGTTTACTTATATCTATAACTTGACTAACTATATTTCTAAATTTAATATTATAGTTTTATATAGATTTTATTTGATAAAGAAGATGAAATTATTTATAAAAATATTGTTAATAATAAAATAACTAAAATACTTCTCTTAATACTGTAATAAAATCATCTCAATTATTAAAAGAAGTTATATAATTATTAGTTTTATATTTATTAAAATACTAATATAATACTATATTTTTATTTGGCTCTTTAAAGTATTAGATAGTTTAACTGAGAAATAAGATAAAAACTTGAAACTAGAGGAACCATCTTCTTTTACTATCTTGATTAATTCAGTTATACTTGTCATGAATTATGTAAATTATTCTGAATTTATTTTAATAAGATATTATTTTTACTAGAACTAAAATATATATGTGTAATATATATAATATGTAATATATAATAAGATATTAGAAGGTAATATTTATAATAACTATATCTACTACTATCAAGTTATAAGATTATTTTTTTAATAGTTATAAACAAGATAAAATATACCTATTTATGAAATAATAATCTATATAACTATTATTATATCTTATTATTATAACTAAAGCAATATAATAAAAACTTAACTTATCTTTAATTTAGTTAAATTATTATCAGTAAATAATTTTTGATGAATTTTCATATATATTTCCATATACTTACAGAATATTTTATATAATCTCTCACATAAAATTTCACTATTCTTATATTTAATAAATAAATTATCTATTATAAAAATTATCATTTTTATTATATTATAATAATTATTAATTGTAAACTGTGATATATTTTCTAGATTATTTTTTATAATTATAAGTTTTTGATATTAGAGAATTATATATAGTTATAAATTCATCTTCTTAATAGTTATTATTCTTACTTTTTATTGAATATATATTTGGATAAATTCTAAAAGATATTTTGAAATATCCAAATTGAGCAAATATATTCTATTAAGAACTGTTATTTCATAGATATTAAAATTATTAATATAATTAATTAATCAAATAATTATATTTAATATCAATATTAATTGATTATTAAAAAGATTTTATATTAATTCAAAACTCTATAAGAAATATTTTTTATTATTAGAAAATTTTTTGGAATAATTTGTATCAATTTTTATTATTAGTTATATATTAATATATATTGGTATTATTGATATATATCAAAACAGATATTTGATATATATTGATATATATTAATTTATATCAAAATTATCAATATATATTATTTAATAATATATATTATTAAATATTATTATTTAATAGTATAAATTTATTAAATATTATTATTTAATAGTATAGATCATTAAATATTATTTTTTAATAATATAAATTATTAAATATTATTATTTAATAATATAAATCATTAAATATTATTATTTAATAATGTAAATTTATTAAATATCATTATTTAATAGTATAAATTTATTAAATCAACTTATTTTATTAAATATTATTATTTAATAATTTTTATTATTAAATTCAGAATTTTTTATTATTAAAAT
>CAJVPS010000395.1:0-25671 GCA_910591765.1 Ambispora leptoticha
AAATCGGATCAAATCAACCCAGATCATATCTGAATTGACTCGATCCGAATTGCACTACCCGGCTTTAGTGTTCCCCCTCAATTTGGTAATAAAAATATAAACAATGATCAATTTTGCATAGTGACAATCTTTAACTTTTTCTTTACTGCATCATTTGAAGCATATTTTGAAATAGGAAAAAATCGCGAGTTAAATGAATTTGAGATTAAGATTCTCCCAGATTGACCTTCCCAATCTCCGGACCTTAATCCTATTGAACATTTGTGGCATGAACTTGAACGGAGACTTCGAAAATGATCTGTGCATCCAAAGAATTTTTATGAACTTGAAGAAGCTTTGCAAGAAGAATGGAAAAGAATCCCATCCGAAACTTATATTTGATTATAAATATTTAATATTTAGTTGGCCATTCTTGGTTTTTAATACATGCTTCAATCCGACGTGGCATACTTTCAATCAAATTAATATAATTTTTATTGATCGACCGGATACTTTTGATAGGGTAGAAAGGCTACAATCAAAGTAATTGCAATTTCTTTTTACACATATAATATATTTCTATTTTACTTTTATATATAGACGAAATAAATGAATATTGTTTTTATCTAATTTTCAAATGCGTAATTATAAACCTTTGTATGTAATTATGTAATGTTACTTAAAACAAAATACATCTTAAATGATTACTTAATATTACGTATATTAATTTGAAAACAATGAAGAAAATTTTGTTAATATAACTATTTTCGCAAAATTTGAAATACTTCATAATCATCAATCTCAAAAGTAATTTTTGTATTATCGGAACTCAACAAAGCGTGTTCATATGAAGTTTTTTTGCAAGAATTACCACCCTTTGATGTTGGATCGAATAATAATAAATCATTTCCACCTCCTGCTCCAAATACTGGTCCATATAAACTATTGCAATAGATACTAAATTTTTGTTTGAATTTACTTATAAATCCATCGGATCTATTCGAGTTAAATTGAAATAAAAAGCTATTTTGTGTCACATGCCACGTTCCCCTATCTGAAGACCAATTCAATGGATTATATCCACCAATTATTTTTTCTGAATCTTTAACCTTAATCGCAGTTACTGTTGAATACACGTTATCACAAAGTCGATGAAAATCAGCTGCAGTTAATCCATCTCGACTGCCCCGTAACAATAGCTTTAAATCAAACGGTTGATCTAAATTCGTATCTTGCGACTTTATCCATTCATTTATTTTATTGATTTGGTTTCGGGTAAGTATTGTGGAATTAGCTTTGTTATTATTTGAATTTCGAATAGGATTTTCGTTAGCTTGAAGATCTTCGCTTCCTGGAACCAAATAATGATGCATTAAATCCTTGTATAGCTTTGCTGATAAGAGTTCCGAATATGGCATTACTTTATTGTAAAAGTCGATAGAATTTATGTGGAAGAAACGGATCAATGGTAAACATTGATTAAGCGCAAATTTCAATTGTTTCCATTCGTTTTGTGTCCATTTCTCCACGGGACCCGTAAAATTAAAATTCTCAGAATTGAAAGGTTGAGCAGTTCCCCATTCAAGAACCTTTTCCCAAATATCGATTTCTTGAAGATTTAAATCATCCCGTTTGAGCAAAGAGACTAATGCGTTTTCTTGAAGTTTAGCAAAATCATTCGATTGAAAAATAGCGGCAGGATTTTGACATGCAATATCTGTGCAAAATTTGTGAAGTTTCGTAAAAGAGTCGTGTTCGAATACGACTTGATTGATCAAGGAAAAATTTTCAGTCATTGACTCGATATGATGCTCCAAAAGAAAGTTTTGAATGTATTCAAGCAATTCGTCAAGAACTAACTCATCCGCAGCAATCAATAAGTCTAAAAGTGCCGACACTCCATGTTCATTCAAGTGGATTTTGCCACAATACATATATCTAACACATCATAAAATAAATTTTATTTACTTGGATACATGTATCAATAACAAGTCATAATTTACTTATCTACCTTAATAAGATTTCAAAAACACGCGGCGAAATATTTGGTTTCTTAAAAGTAATCATTTTATTTTGTTCTCGTTTCACCCATGTGTCAGAAAGTGCGATGGCAAAATATTGTGATTGCGCCATTAAAATAGACGAATGTGCAGTAAAGGTCTGTAAATTTTTTCCATCACCAACAATTATCGAAATATCACAAAAATTCCCTTGTTCGTAAAATTTAGCCAATTTGTTTGAATGTGAACTTAATAAGTCGCCCGTCATTTTATCTAATTTTTTAATTTATTTGCGTGAGTTTTCAGTATCAGTATGATACTGTATATTATTTATATTCATAGAACATTATTATTGTGCAACCATATCGATATGGATTCTGCCTAATTTGGATAGTTAATTTAAATTAGCTTTTATCTTCGGCCAATTTTTGTAGAACCGTTATTTAATTTAATTCGAGTATTTATTGTTATCTAACTCCGAACTATAACTGACGAAATTTATTTCGATACCGATTTTTTTATAAACCGATGCAAACATACTGTGGATCGAATTTAATATAATTACGCGGTAACTGCCGATTATAAATTTCGGCACTGGCCCGGAAAGATCACCGTAGACTTCCCGTTTATGTAATAGAAATTCCCTTTTTGATTAGAACCACCCGTTTGATAACGATAAATGGCTACGAAATTGTAGTGTAGAATTCTCACGTTTATTTTTATCAATCATTTCTAAAAAATGTCATTTCGTCTTCCATATCTACTTCCAATCGTAACACTTATTCACAGTCCAACGTGTGCGACATCCATAAAAGCACTTAACATTCTGAAATCAGCAAAAACTGCAAGCCTGGATGCATTTGATATCGACATAATCGATTGCACACAACAAGAAGTGACCAAAGATCAACTTGTCACAATAGCCGAATATCTTGGAAATGATTTCAAACAAGTTTTGAAAAAATCGAGTGAAGATATAAACAGTACGGTTGTTCAGGAGAAAAATACTCAAAATCGATCCCATGAAAAAATCGGCGAGGAATTCATGCCAAAAACGGTAGACCAATTTGTAAATCTGGTTAAAGGGAATCCATGGAGTTTGCGTCCTCCTATTTTGGTAGATTGGAATAAAGGACATGCCATGGCTGTTAGACAGCCAGAGAAAATCAATGATTTTCTAATTGATTTAGGATATATGAGAAAGTAAATTATTTGATATTTGATGAGTACAAGCGGGAAAATAATATTCGAAATAAATGTTAAAAGTGACATGTGGCATCGAGAATATCGAAATTTTGTTTTCTAGTTTTTTCATCAATTTTAATATTCACAAAAATAAGAACTACATGTATTTTATTCTTTTACAATATTCAATTACAGTTTACACTCTTTTCAGAATATTTTCAACCAAATTTCTTAAAATTTCCGGTTCAATAGTTTCCCATTTCTCTACAAGTGTATCCATCAATTCTTCCAAATTTTTGGGGTGATTTGGACATTTACAAATTCATCTTTCTAAAACATCCCACAAATGCTCAATTGAATTTAGATCAGGGTTCTGTGCAGGCCATGGAAGTGAAGTTATTGAATTTTTCTCTTTCCATTGACTAGCTGGACCAAACCTGTGAACGTGAGCATTATCATCTTGAAAAGGACGAACAGAACTACCTAACAATCATTTAGAAATGACAGAAGTTCCTGCTCCATTATTTCTATATACTTTGGTCTAAGTGCATTTTGAGTAAAACATCCCCATGCCATTACTCCCTGATTACCCGATTTCATAGTAGGAAGAAGACATTCAACATCGTATTTTTCATGTGATCGGTGACAAATCCATGCTGGAATCATTTCAGAATATTTAAACTACTAATTCCCATTCATAAATCCAATCTTTTCTTTCTAAACACCATTTTAATCGTTTTTGACAGTTTTCCTCGAATATATAAGGTTTTTTCTCCCAGCAAGACAAAAAATCCAGATTCATGAAGAACACGTTATATAATTCTTTTACTAACAGTTACAGTCATAGCAGTATTGAATTTTTCAGTAATTTCGGCAACTACTTGTTGTCGATCTTCTTTAACAATATTGATTAATCTTCGAGTGGCTCTATCATCTAATTTGGTGGTCTACCGCTTTGGGGGGGCAACTGTAGTGTGGTCAAGTCTTTGTATTTATTAATAGCATATGAATAGTAGATTTGGGTCGCCTAGAGTATCTCCAATTTTGTTTTTCGGATAAACCATACTTCCAAGCTCAGCACGCTCAAGATCTGTAAGTTCGTAATTTTTATGGGTATTTGTTGCGTTTGACATTAATTTTTTTTATTTTGTTTGAAAGCTTGAGATTTTAGCATTCTAATGTACTATTGGACGTTGTAATTGAACCTTTCCTTGTTGTACAAAAATCGATGATTCTGACAAGTTGTAGAGGATAGATTTGACGCCTGGTGGAAGGTTCACATGGACGGTTTGAGTTTGAGCAGTAACGTCAGAAAGGGCGCCATTAATTTCGACCACTAACTCAGCATGCTCTGCGTATATCGGCGTAGCAAGCCCACTTGAATTCCAATTAGCAGTTGGGCTATCTTTCTCGTTATGTCGAGAAATAAAATTTTTACGGCCTCAGTAAATTCTTTGGTGCGTCGTTTTGATGTTTTCTTAAATTGATCGTTGTTAATTAAGATTACGATTAAAAAGACGAGCTCGAGTACGAGACCAGCTAACTTAGAAAATGTGAAAATAAGAATTAAACTCAGCACGGCCAATGTGATGTAGATACACAGAAACAGGTTTAAGGTTTTTTCGCTTGATAACGGAAACTTGCGAATAATTACATTGATTTAAGTCGTGAGGCGAACTCGTCGCGAGAGAGAAACCCACCAATCTGCGTCAAACGAATAGCCAGGTTGAAATTCCTGAGCTTGATTTTCTTTGAGATAGATTATGATGTTTTCATTGCGAAATTAAGCGAGAATGAGCAGTTTGGAAATGAGATGAGAATTGTGAATTTATGGATGATGGACCGCTTGTTATATTCTTAGGCAAACAAAACAACCGTATCCGTTAAATAATTCTCCATGAAATTGGTGTTTGTTACATTCAATGAAATTAGTGTTTGTTATTATGAGGCACATGGGGCAGAATACATGATCCTATATACATGTATTCACAACTTCTTTAAGCTCGCATATTTGATTCCCTGAGTGCGATTATATGAAGGTACAATTATAATACATTATTTTTAAGAATTTTAAAATTTCTAAATCAGAAAAGGAAATCGGATGGAAAATTCGGGCAAGAATTTCACGAATTACATGTGCATACAGTGTGATTCAAAATTATTTGGAAAAATAAATTTATTAAATTCCGCAATCACACATTTATTTGAAAGATAAAAACATGTATTTGCTAATAAAAAAAATTAATAATCAATAGTATCACCTTTACTCTCTATTACTAGCATACATCTTCGTTTCATCGATTTTACTAACTCTCTAATGTATCATATGGAATTAAATTCCATTCCTCCTTCATAAATGATTCTAATTGGTCCAAATTTTTTGGTTTTCTTTTTTCTACGTTTCTTTTGACTATATTCCATAGGTTTTCGATTGAATTTAAACCCGGGCTACAAGATGGCCAATCAATAACTTCGGGGACATTCGATTCGAGGTAAGACTTTGCAAGATGGCTCGTATGTTTTGAATCGTTATCCTGTTGAAACCTCCATTTTTCTTCCCAGAAGAGCATTAATATTATTTTTTAAAATATTTACATAAAATTCGGCATTCATTGTTCTTCTAAAATAAAATAAATCAACTTTACCCGCTTTACAAAACCCACCCCACGCAAAGATTCTTCTCCTATCTTTAGGAATTCGACGAACCGGTCTTGGATCCTTATGCCATTGACAAATTGTGTTACGGAAGAGTTGGAACGCAGTTTCATCTGTAAAAAAAGGTTTGTTCCAATTGTCGTTCATGTGTTTTTTGGCCCACGCCACCCGTTTCTCTTTATGTTGCAAGGTAAGCATTGGCAAAGCTTTTGGAACATCATTTTTATAGTCGTGATCCCACAAATGTCTTAAAGCAGTCTGTTGAGATACTGTTCCACCTAATTCTGCCACCAAACTTCTTGTTTGATATAGAAGGATTTTTTTGGATTTGCCGGTTGGTATTTTTGTTGCTGTATGTATTTTTTGGCAGAACGTATGCCCCGGTTCCAATAAGATAAGATCATTTGTCGTTGGTCACGGAAGGTGGTAGCAGCCATTTCAATTTAGAGACTCAAAGAGAAGAATTAAAGGATTGGGAAGTTTACTGGATATCTATTCTCCTATTCGTCTATTTTTTGTAGTACATTTTATTCTAATTTTGGTTATTTCATGTGCGACGATTATGACAATCATTTTTTTGTATACATGTGCATATAACATGTATTACATGTATATCGATATGAAAATAAAATATCGTCGTACCAGATAAGATAAAAATTAAATCTTTAACTAAAAACAGAAATCAAACAATAATATTCATTCTTTATAAATTCGCACATTTGTATTTCAGTGGCTTCGAGAATTACAAACGGGAATGGAATTGATAATCCTTTCTGGTGCGACGATGGTGAATATTCTTTATTTCAATATAACTGGGTACGTGAATTGCATGTATGATGTCAAAACACATAAGAATTTAATTATGAATAAAAAACAGAAATCAAATAAAACATAATAATACGGCAGACTTGTCTTTTTATCATCGCTTCCTGTCTTATAAAAATAATATTTATCTAATTGTTAGTATATGGACATCAGTATTTGATCGCATTCTTCTACAAATGAATAAAACAATAGTCTAGATTTAAATTTTGTTTTCCTTGTAATTTCTTAAGCTCAGCTTGAAATCACCATCCTTTTGCATCCACATAGATCAAAGCTATTAATGTTGTCATATCATTAATACTTTCAACTATACATATGAAAAACACACTTGTTCTTTTAAACTACCGAATTAGGTATATTATTTAGAAAATTCGATATGACAAAAAAGGGGTGGTGATCGGAACCGCACGAAAATATCTCATAATAAGTAATGAGTATTAAAGTCAACGTTTATTATATCAATAAAAATTGAAGATTAATAATACAATGACGGCTCCTGATCAAATATTACAATGTCTAGTTGAAGAAGAAACTCAATCACAGCGAACGATCAATAAAGTTCCAATTGTTGGATTTTTTGCAAGCATTGGAAACAATGTAAATCAAATGGTAGGCAGCGGAATATTTTCAACACCGGGTATCATATGGCGATGGACTGGTTCACCAACAGCGACCCTTTTGTTGTTCTTTGCTGGAGCCGTTATTTCAATGTGCGGGTCTTTAATATATGCTGAAGAAAGTATTAATTTTTTTTACGTTTTTGATAAATACGTTTCTCTTTCTTGAATATTAATCAATCGATTTTTTTAATTATCAGTTAGGAATTATGATTCCAGAAATGGGTGGAGAGAAGGCATACTTGGCAAAAGCCTTCCCGGAACCGCATCGTTTGTTCAGCTATTTATTTAGTGTCGTGATGATTACAATAATTCGTCCAGGCACTATCGTGGCTGTGTCCAATATAGTTGCACAGTACGCTTTATTTGCATTTCTTGGATTTGATAGAACGAATGATGCTGATTATCATCCAGCTTATTTGGATAATGGGAATTTTTGGTATGAACGTTTTTAAATGATTGTGATTCTTGAAAAACATCATCTAATATAAAATTATATAATATCTGAAAGGAGACTTCGTGGGATATCACTAGTTGCCTTGTTAATAGCAAGTGGCTATCATTGTTACTCGAATGTGGTTGCAAACCGTATAAACCAAACGTTCTCAATAATAAAGATGCTGATATTAACGGTCATTGCACTAATGGGACTTATTGTACTCATGAACGACGCCTCTAATTTGAGGGTCGCATTGAATTTGAGGGACGCATTTAATACTCAACGTGAAGACCACCAGCACCCAGTCTCATCATCAGATTACGGAGCTGCTCTTTTAATGGTAATTGATTTTTTTGATAGTTTCATGAGTTCACATGATAGAGTGTATTGATTAATGCATATTTTTATCATTTTAGACTTTATTTTGTTACGAGGGCTGGAACAATATTAATTGTGAGTAAAAATTCTTTTGCATTTTTACTGAAATAGAATGTATACCGACCTAGTATTGTTTATTTTCAAAATAGATCAATTGGACGAGCTTCGAGATGTTAAGAAAAATCTCGTTCGAACAGGTATCGTCAGTGTTGGTGCAGTTGGTGCATTATGTATGTATCGAGTCATTTTATATTATTGTTTATCTCATACATGTGAAGCTCGCTTGTTTCATAAAAGTTCACTTTTACCGTTACTTCAATTAGTCCTTTTAGTGTTAATATCCTATATAAGCGTCGTCCCAGACTCATATATACTTAATCAAAATAACACTTTATCGGGCGCAAATGACACTTTATCGGGCGCAAATAACACTTCGCCCGATGATCCAAACGAAGTAATTGTCACATTATTTGTCACGTTCTTCAAAAATTTTACCACCAGCCAAAATGTAGCAATTCCACAACTCATCCAAGAAAGTGACTCGATTGCAAGAGCTTTCTCAGTATTCGTGGTGATCTCTTCATTTGGTGCTATGGCTGCGTTGATGTGGTCTGGTGCTAGAATTATTGTTGCGTCTGCACAATCGGAATATATTCCCCGATTTTCGAATTTTCTTAAGCGACGGCATGAAGACCGAGCAACCTATACGAATGCTTTTGGTAGGTTCATTTTTGTTATCTTAATGTTTTTTTAATAATTTGGCAACCATCAAATTAATGTGGAATATTTAATTTCATCAAAATAGTTGCACAAATGATTTGGTGTGCGCTTATTACTATTCTGGCGCCAACTACAGATCCCTTTTCATTTTTAGTCTCGTTGTCGCAATATACAACTTCGATCGTGTATGGCGCAGCAGCAATTGGTCTATTGGTAAAAGAATCTTTTATCTTTTTAAATTTTATTGCATAAAAGTATCTATAAAATAATCATATCATTGTTCAATCAATAAAGCATCTGCGATACACGGCACCGAATCTACCACGACCAACACCAGTCCCAAAACTAATAGTCTACATCTTCCTTCTCGTAATCGCACTTATTCTAATCCTACCATTCACCAAAGATTTGCAACAATTACCCTTCGTTATTTCTTTATGTGTAATTGGTTTAGGGGTTACTGCGTGGTACTGGAAATATTACGCGTTGAATCCAAGTCTTGTGCCTCAAAGCGATAGTGATACAATTTCAGGAATGTCTCTTGTATGTTCATCAGTGTAGAGAAATAAGATAGCGTAACGAAATGAAGATGTATTCATTTGTATAAAATAATTTAAATATTATATTTAATATTATATAAATTAATTTCTTAAACTATTCATATACAGTATTGAATTAAAATAAAAAAGGAGTGCTGAAAATTTTTCATTTAACTTCTGGACTGAAGAAATCATTTTTTAACGTACCTTTTCCTAGCATCAAAAATGAACAAACACGTAAGGGCTTGAACTATTTATAGCTCTTTGCGAGGAAAAATTTGAATACCATATTTAAAAGTCGGTATGAAGTTTTATCGATTATCCTGTCTAACCTGATATCACCTAAAATTTAATGACGAAGTTCACACCTATACCAAATAATCAGAATTTTTCACTTTATGACAATGGGAAACGGCAAATTCAACTAGATTAACAACAAATGATTTCTAATAATTGATTTTTTCATTTAGCGAACTTTCGAATGGCGAGTTTAAAATATTAGAATTTGCGGTACCTTATTGGAAATATAAATTCAAACTTCTTTTTTCGTGACAACCGTGATGGTTTGAAATTATGAACCTCCGTGAGCTTTGTAGAACTTGAAAAAGAGACTGGTAAAACAAAATTGAAAATTTTTGGCGACTATAATACTGGCAATTTCTTTCAACGTACTGAATGACATAACCAGCAACTAATCCCGGAATGAATTGAAGCTTCGCCTCAGAAGAGACTAACTACTTGGGAGGAACCGAACCTTCACTCCCAAAGGAGCGTCCGTACAGGATCCGGTTTTGGAAAGTACGAATCTCCAACCTAATATATTGATATATGTTAATTTCTTAATACATGTATATGCAGAAACTAATTCATATTATTACGTGTGGGATTTGTTAATGGGTAACTATGGATATTTTATTATAGGGTCTGTTTAATCGTAATAATTAATTCCCGTGCCGATTTCTACGGATATCGTTGGATAATAATGAATGTGGGGACGGAAGGAGTAAATAGCTTGAATTGCATCTCTACGCAGTTTCACTATCTAACTCCAATGGTGCTTTTTCTAGCTAAAAGCCTTAAACACTTGATTCAATTATCAACTTATGATAATATTTTGAGCGTTATTTCTATGAAATGGCAACATTAATATTTATATTAAGCAAGTGCATTGATTTATAAAAAATAAAGATATATCAAACTTTATAAGAATTAAAATAAGTGAATATGGAGAAATTAAGGTTTGAAGTGCAACAATTTTATTAAATGTATTATAGATTATAGATTGGTTATTTTTTAATCAAATTTTATTAGTATTTTATTTTCTTTATGAAATAATCAAACAATATAAAATGACTATCGGGATATGTCCCAAATCATTCTCCCAGCACTAATCCTTCTGGTCACACCCATATTCTAATTTAGACGGGGCAATTTTGATTTGAGGCGCTATACGTAAATCGCGGTGTATAGTATCCCCCTTGTAAAAAATCTAAAGAATTTAAACCTCAATTTAACTAAAGCTTTTAAGAAATTACACTGTGAATTTAAATTTATTTATTTGTGAAACAAATATTTTTTGCTCTATTAGAAGGTCTTCTACTCTCAAAAATAATAAAATAAAAAAAATAAAAATATAGCTTATTTATAGTAGAGATCTTCTACTCTCAAAACAATATCAAAAATCAAAATCAACTTTATATAATCAAAGAAATAAAACTGAGTAAGAGAAAGGGTCCACTGAGCCAGGATTGGCTATTTGTCTCCAAGTTGGTAAAATAGTTGCAGAAACATTAGCTCTTTATCTTTGTAAACCATCTGAAGCCCAAGTAATTCAAGAATATTTAAAAAAACAGGTTATAATTATTCTCCTTTCTACCTAATGAAAAAGACTTACTAGTATAATAGAAAAGGAATCTTATAAAAAGATTACTATTATTATGATAATAAGCTTTTTAATTATATTTTCCAAACAATTCAATTCAAAACTATTTATTTCAAGCTGGGATAATAGATCCTTTTATACATTTTTTAAATACATAAATTATTATAGTATTACTAGTTAATATTATCTAAATATACATGTTATTATAAAGAATTATAATCTATTAATATTGAAAATGTCAATATTCAAATGTTGATATTATAAATATTGATGTTTAAAATATGAATATTATAAATATTGATATTATATTAGTATTCCAAATATTGATATCTAAAATATTGATATTTCATTATTTTATCAAAAATTAAAAAGGATCTTTAAATATATTATTCTAATAAGTATATAAAAAATATATGACATGTAAATTGAAAATAAAAATCTCAAATTAAGAAAATAAGATATAATATCTAAAATAAAAATATAATTATAAGAAATAAATATAATAAAGAAAATATATATAATTATATATTAATTAATAATTAAAGTATAACTAATTAATGATTAAAGATGATGCAAAATTAATTTAATTTTGACTAAATTTTAATTCTGATCTAAATTTCAATTAATTAAAATAAAAATATAATTATAATTTTTTATAAAAAACTTTTTTTAAATATCTGACTAGTAATTTAATAGAACTTATTTTAAAGAATAATATTATTAGTTAGTTTTTTTAGATTCTATCTTTATAAAGCTCTTAAAAGTTATATAATTTTATTGTTAAGTTAAGATTTTTCATATTATAATATAAATTATAAAAATATTACATATCATAAACTCTTAAATTTAAGCAATTTCCTATATCATTATTTTTTGATTAATTTTTTAAGAAAGTTACTTAAATTTGAGAGTCCTTATATGTAATATTAAATTATGCATTGCAATATTATGCAGATCAAATTGATCAATATGAAAAATTTCAAATATTCCTGTTCTTCCAAATTTAAACTTTCATACTACAAATTTTGTATTAATCTAATATATAATAGTTTTTAATAAAGAAGTTGTTTATTTAACTTTTTTAAGATTTTTGAACTTGAAAAGGGGAGAATTGCTTATTCTTGAGAGTTACTTAAATTTTAAGAGTTTATAATACTAATTATAATACATATGACTAATCAAGATTTTTACAAATTTTTTTGTGAAATAAAATATTATATATATATTAATTTATTAATTATAAAGATCTTGTATTATTTCAGAATTTGAAAATAGTATTAATAGTTAATCTTCAAGAATTTTGTTGATATATATATATATATATATTGCAGTTAAAAGTCTTTAATTATCTGATTTAAGATTACAGATTATTATTTTTTAAAATAAGAATATATTAAAACTATTAAGTATAAATAAATAAAATTTTTTTCATATAACTCTTGACTTTAACTATTTAAAAATAAAAAATTTTCTTTTATAAATTCAAAAGATATAAACTTATTGAATTTAAATAAGAAAAGATTATAAATCTCTGAAAAGATGATAATAGTAAACAAAATATTAAAGAAAGTCTTGGATATTCTAAAATCATTATTCATGATATTAAATAAAATATAAAAATTCAGGAAATATCACAGATACTTCATATTTAAAAAGAACATCAAAACTTACAGAAAGAGAAATTAGAAGTCTTTTAAAATTAATTAAGAAAGATTAATAATAATTACTAGAGGAAAAATTTAGTAAGTCTTTATCAATTTCAGAATTTTCTAGTATTATAAAGTATACTTTATATATTGAGAGATTTTATGAATGAGAAAATAATTTATTTCTGAATAAATTGTAAAAAAGACTAGAATAGTATTATAAAAGAAGAAATTGAAATGATAGGTGAAATTTTATTACTTGAAGTGATGAATCTTGCTTTATATTATTTCAAAATGATGAATATCATTGGATTTGGTATAAATTACATAAAAAATATGATGTGAGTTGCTTAATTCCAACTGTAAAATCTGGAAATCAAGGAGTTATAGTATGAGAATATTTTGTGAAAGATAAAATTGGTCCTTTAATTCATGTTTCAGATAGAATAACAGGTTCTATATATATAGACATATTAAAAAATACTTTTTACTCTTTTATAATAGTTTAGAAAACAATTCACAATATATTTTTCAAGATAGTAATGCCTAATACATAGGACAAGAATGGTCAATCAATAAAAAGAGAATAACTTGGTATTAAGTCTTTCATGATCTGCACAGAATCCATATCTTAATCTAATTGAACATTTGTGGGATGTTTTGGGAAGAAGGGTTAGGGAACATAAACCTCATCCAAAAAATATTGTGGAATTAATGGTAGTTTTGGAGGAGGCGTGGAATAAAATTGAGCATGAAATTTTAACAAATTTAGTTGAAAGTTTGCCAAGGAGGGTTCAAGCAGTATTAGATAGCCATGGAAATCCAACTAGATATTAATAAAATTATGTTTTTCTGAATAAAATGATATAAATTTTTTATAATGTTTATTTATAAATTGTCAAGAAATTAATTGTTGAAGTTTGTGCATTTTTATCCGGTTTTAAAGTGGTCGGACACTTTTGACCGGGGAGTGTACATTTATCATTAAATGTCGAATTAATAATTAAATCGATGTTTTTAATATATGACAACGTCCAGTTGTGACTTTTGATGTCGCTTCGAAAATTCTTACAAAAATTCTAGGAATGTAATTGTCAGTAGGAATTCTTGCAGACATTCGAATTGTACGTTATCTCTTAAACCTTCAAATTCATATCAAAATTCATATTTTGCGCTATACGTAATGATTTTACTTTACTTTATTTTTCCTACAATTACAATTACATGTATTAAAATAAACAAAGCAAATAACTTGCTACTAAAATTTTTACGACCTCTACTTATAAAATTTATCTACGTATAATCTTTTATTGTCATGAATTTTTTTTATATGTATCGAGTAAAAATTCTTTTTTAATTCTTCTACAGTCAATGAAATCTTATACAAGGATTAAAAATTAAGGTATAATTTTGGAATCTCTTGAAATAAGTAAAAACGAATCTTCAATATTACGTAAATATAATATTTTTATTTTTACATTATAATTAAATTTTATTATTTTTTTAATACTTTTATATCAAGGTAACTTTCGAGCTTAGTTCTTATAGTAACATTTGTAGAATAAACAGTAGTGTTCTATTGAATCTTATTCCATTTCAACCTCCATATCATTAAAGCATACCAAAATCCGCAAATAAATTAGCTAATCACAAAAATGCTCCAACAATCGTCGCCAATCCAATCGCAATATTCCTCAAAATCGCAAAGTCATCATTTCTCTCAGCATTCGAAAACAAGGTGCCTACGTTATTCTGAGTAGGAGTAGTAGTAGGTCGACTTCCACCAGCTGTAACGACTTGTGTTGCTTTATTTCTACAAAATATTATAAAGTCAGAACAAAGATAGTATCATATTATTTGTGACTGAAAATCGTTATGATAATTATTTTGCTTTGAAATCTCACGCAATGCAGGGGTAAACAAAAAATATCTTACGGTGTTTCCGTAGTGACGATCGGAGTTACCGTTGTGCTATAAAAATACGTAATTATAATTAATAATTAAGTCAACTGTAAAACACGAAACATAAAAGTCCTACATTAAACTGGTATGTGATCCTTCGATAGTGGATAGTACAACAGTCTTGAATGTTGTCGTCGTTTGTGGTTCTTGTTGAGAATTTCCTGCGTTACCGGAATTATTATTTGAAGAATTATCATTATTGTTGCTGTTGTTGCTGTTGTTGTTGCTGTTGCTGTTACTGCTACTGCTACTGCTACTGCTACTGCTACTGCTACTGTTGCTGTTGTTGCTGCTGCTGCTGTTGTTGTTGTTGTTGTTGTTGTTGTTGTTGTTGTTGTTATTATCTGTGGAACTAGTATTACCATTATTGCTTGCGTTACTGTTGACATTATTGTTGTTGTCGCTTGTACTTGCAGCAGTAGATGTGGACGTTGAAGAGGGTGAATTATTTTTTGATGTAGAAATTAGAATAACCGTCGGCGAAGCTGGGGGGCTTGCTGAAGATTTAGAAGCGACAGGAACTATAGGGACAGTAGTACTAGTTGATGCACTTTTAATTAAAAAATTAAAACATAAATTAATAAATTAAATAATTGCAAGTGAAATTTCATAAATTAATAAATGAAATTCAAACATTTTGCTACTGGATGCATTAGTTGCAGAATTCGCTCTCATAACTGTGGTCGAGAATACGAGACATGATATGAATATGAACTGAGAAATTATTTTCATTGGAACTTGAAAAATTTTTGTCAAAAATGTATTTCGATTTGAATGATTTTTGCGGTAATGAAAGCAAGCTACATAAAAATCAAATCTACGAAAAAGACGACGTCGCAAAGCCATAATCCTTTTATAGAGTTTGCTCATAATTAATTTTTGTTTACCGTTACCGAAGTTAACTACATGTCACAACACAAAAAAATGTAACGGTAATTCTGTGTATAAATTTTCTTGTTGCCAAAAAAGGGAACATCAAATCGAATTTTCTATGCATATACGTGGATTGTGCAACGTTATAGACATGCACTTATTCCATTCGCATTAGCTCTTGGCATTCGATAAAGACAATGGTTATCTTGACATGTGCCGACTTGGTAAATTCTAATTATTTCCTTAGACTTAGAAATGAAATGGTGCGTCGATTATCTTTTTAAAGTAACATTTTGACATTTATAAAGGATGTCAACCAATTTACAAAACCAAAGAATAAGATTCGATAAATAAATATTAAAAAAGGATGAAATAATAAATGACATTATCTTTTTACTTAAGAGACATGCGTAATGCTATCGCTAATGTCAAAAAGTATGCGGACAACATCAATGGTCAAAAAATTTAGCGTGATTGTGCATGTATATATTGATTAGTCTTGAGCTATGCATGTTGCTGTATGTACATGTATGTCGTATTGGTCTGTATAACAATGATTTTTTCCTTGACAATACATGTACATGTATATCGATATGATTAGTAATCTTGACTGGGTGCTATAAACGTTACGACATCACGAAAGCGCTCCAGATACATGTACAGTAGGGAGCAAAGTATCCGAACGCTCCTAGTTTGGGACAGGAACAAGTAAAACGCTTTGGAATTTCTTACATATAGTGTATAACAAGCCATGATCACCTGTAAAATTTCGGCCCGATCGGATGTCTCCAGAAAATTTTTCAAACACCGACGTTTTTACCTATATATTTCTCGCAATTTCGACTGTAAGAATTCAGAAATTCATATCTCGACACTTTTCTAACCAAATTTTGTAATTCTTGTTTTATTTAATTTCTCTGCACCATTAAATTGTATTTACATAATTTTAGAAAAGATTACTATATAATTGCTACTATAAAATGTGAATAATCATATGATAAGATGATATTGATAAATGGCATGCATGTTTGTTGCCAAGTACGATAACGATTTTCTTTCAATTCGGCTATACACCTCAAGAAAAATGCAGATATTGATTTAGGAAACAAAACAAAAAAAAGATTACAAGAAACATGTGGGGATATTGATTTTTGAAGTTTATGTCGAAATATTTGACCTGCGGCTTTTCTATGTTTTAATATGCTTTTACAGTATATGTTTTTAGAGGCAAACATTGGATGTTTGGAAATTTTTCTGGAGATGTCCGATTGGGCCGAAATTTTACAGGTGATTGATTATGGTTTGTTATATACTATATGTAAGAAAATTCCAAAGCGTTTTACTTGTTCCTGTCCCAAACTAGGAGCGTTCGGATACTTTTGCTCCATACTGTAATTGAAAAAACAATAGTGTATACAGTGATGACATATTGCAAGTCTACATGTTCTTGTATTACATTACATAGATGCAAAACTTCGGACCTGGTGGCAAATAGTGAAGAAAAATCTTTTAAAAATGTAAATATCTCTGCATGCAATGAACCAAATTAAATGCTTTTGGTATCATTAGTAAGTGTAGCCAAGGCATAGGTCATTCGGAATTGAAATTAAATTTGACGTGAAGATACGATGTGTATGAGTCAACTTTCCGTGTAATATATCGTTACGCATTTAGATTCGTTATAAAGACTAGGTAATTAATTGCATGTGATTGAATTTTCATGGACGAAAAAGCATGATAACATGAAAGTATATATAATCTGTTAAAGTAATGGTCAAAATGAAAACTACTTTTGGTTCGTTGTAATTATTGATCGCGTAAAATTTGGTAAATTTAATATCTAAATCACTCGTTTTCTTGAAAAGCCACTCGGCATATTCCATTCTCTTCGTGCGATATATTAACATTGAAATCTGTTTCTTATCAATTAAGAAAAATAATGCAATTTTGCCTTCATATAGAACAAATTCCTATTGACATGACTTTAGTGTTTCTCGATCAATTTTTAACAATAAAAATGAAAGTGGTGAAATCAGAGTAAATTATAAAACGAGCATTCGTTGGTTGGTTATCCAGGTCACACCACGTGGAGGTCAATGCTCATGTGACCCGTGTACCACACTCCGGTGGATTTTGGTATTAAGGAATAAAAAAGTAAAAACCAGAAAGGCCGTGAATCCATCATTCGAATAAAAAGTAATACACAAGAAAACAATCCAAGCTGCCCCAGCCATACGCAACTCAGTGTCTTGACCAATCTGACGTCAAGTCCATTTCCGAATAACTGAGGGTATTAATAAAACCAAATAATATAATAAACACGAAATTACAAGTCAAATAGGGATCCACTTCCAACCACTAAGGTGCTACACGCTACCTTTGGCCATTTCCTGCCAACGTGGAGGCTTGACGATAGAACTAGCACTCTAATTTTTTCAGCTGCGTGGTTCTGTCAGCGTACTTATTTCAAGCATATACTAGTAACATAGCATCAAGCCTTTTTTTCAGAGTAGGATGATTAAAATAAGAAAAGGTAAACTGTATACATGTCGGAAGATGGCATTAGCGTGCACAGAAGGGCCATATTCAATTATCCGAATAAGCAGTAAGGCAACACTCGCGTAGTCGGACAAGATAACAGTTTCTATCTATAATAACAAAGGTAGTAATAAACGAAGGGAAAAATAAAGAAAGAATAAAAGGATATAATTGAAAAAAAAATGAAAAAGGACTGTTATTTATATAAAAGAAAAGGGATATAGGATGATTGATGATAAACAGATCGACCGATTAATATATTAACGTTAAAAGATGATTATGATGTAACATATAAAAATTATTACATACTACATGCAGATCGATATGTCATAGCGGAGTATTTCGCATGATAGGACGATTTTTGGGCACATTCCTAAAATGTTGTCCTTTCTCACATCGCTATAATTTTTTACTGAAAATCCGAAAGAGCTGACATCACACTAATTCCAAAATACGCTATCTTTTTCATCTCTATTCCCATCATCTATGTATAAACCCAAGTCGCCAGAAATCCATGTCTTTTGAATCACTAAAATCACTAACTCCTTTCGCCCGTTAGCAATCACGCGCTATATGTTTATTGATTGACAAACGAAGACTCTTCTCCCGTGATTTTTAAGGATTTTTTTATTATTAGAAAAATTCTGCTCAACAGAAGGTCATGTGATTTTGTTAATTCTGGAAATTTGGGATAATTAATTGATTGATTGATTGATTAATATGATTTTTAATATAAAGATACAAGATAAAAAAAAATTTTTTAATAATAAAAGAATATAATAGAGATTTGAGTGAGTGTCCATCGTCGATCGCAAATTCAATTTCTAAAGATGGGCTAAAATACCATACTACTAAGTCGTCACCTTGCAAGCCAATAATAATGACGATGATAAAAAAAATTACAGTAATGAAATAAAGTGCTCGATTTAAATGTTATTTGAGCCCTTTCGTTTCAAGTTTTCTCTTTAATTTTCCGCGAACAAGCAGTCCGTTTTCTTTGCGGCGTTTTTCCAAATTCATAGCATTGGAGCAACTAAAATTACTGTCTAACCGATCTATTTGAGATTCCTGAGCTCATTTTTCTTCTTATGAAGCTGTATTTTCTCGTACAAATTTTCGACGTTCCGATCATTATCAAAAATTCAATCACATCCTCTAATTTCCGTATTGATAGGTATCTTCAGATTTAGTGTAGGTAAGACAACGATAAAACTCTATTATTATTATTATACTCTTTTCCCTTCTCCAATTATTCTATTTCCTCTGACTTTCCCCTAATCGAAGTTTGTACTAGTGATGGTGAAGGTGAAAGCAGAACCAAATCATCAGCTGTAGTTGAATCATTCCCGTAAATATGTGTTGACGAAGAATTCTGCATAAAAAAATTGTTGTTTAATCCTTCTGGCGTGGTTGTCCAGAATTCTTCGAGTATGCTGAAATTATTCCTGACGAGGGGAATATTCTGCTTGTCTATATTCAGTTTGATGAGAAGGAGGAAATTCTGCTTGACTATATTCGTGTTGATGGTGGGGGATTTCTTGCTGATTTGAGAAACTTTGATGATGTATTCTGGTAGTGGACGACAATTATGAATTTGTTCGTGTCGTTGCAATTGATGATGAGCATGATTAATGTCTGATGAAGATCATTTGTCATTGATCCAGAAGTCTGGCAGAGTCAGCGAAAACAGCAGGCGATTTTGTAAGAGCTTTTTTCAGTTGCTCTGTTCCTTCGAAATAATGGCTAAGTGAATTATAACACTTGTAAAACCTATGACCTTTATTGCGACCTCCCTTTCTTGGCTGGTTTTTACCGAGACTCAAACATTATTAGTTAACGAGGTGTTACCGCTGACGTTCTTTAAATAGGCGTTTTTTCGTTGGAAGACGACATTTATATTCTTTCAAAATTCTTAAACTATAATTGCGAAAAAAATAACTGGCTTTGCTAATCTACTTCCTAATGCAAGCCAAATAAACGAACGATTCAAGGTTCAAACTTAACATTCAAAAGCAAAAGTCCTAAACGAGTATTTATTGGGTAGATAGTCTATCTCGATAATATCGTGGGAATTCCAACTCATTAATTTTTTCCCTAAGTTCTGATTGGTTCAGATAATAGTTGATATCACATAATATGCAATATTAAAAAAATTAACCGCGACTACATCACACCCGTCTCAACTCGGAGTCTGAATTTATGCACAGATAGTAAACTTACATCTCATCATAATCGAAAACTTGATACAAATCACGCTTTTTCTACTCCCAGCGTATATCATGCGACGAATCTTCAAAAGATCCGTTATCACAAATTTTCTTTCTTCTGGTTCTGCAAGATTTAGACCAGTCGTTATACCATTTTTCTCGGGCCATCTCTTAATCACGACTGGGCAGAGTTTCATAAAGCGCCTCCCAATATGATACGGAGATTTCAGCTCGGTAAAATGTTACATAAGTAGAAATGACACGAAAGGCAAAAATTTCTTGATCCACATAATTCTTAATCACATTCTCATATCCGCAGGCAAGTATTTCACCAGCAATCTGCCATTCTCCAAAACCACTGGCGGGGTAGAGTTTTTATTTTGCAGGTGTTTATCCTGTTTAAAAGATTGTCTGAGTGAACAATAGTTTAGACTTTTCAAGCATCAAAAACATATAGATCTCTGCACCTATTAAAGCAATTTGTCTCTTATTAATCACAAATTTGGGTTCTGCTGTCACAGATTCATTCCTCGCGATTAGTTTGAGGGGTGGTTGAAGTCTGGGTTTGGAATAATGCAAATTTTAAGAAGCATTGAAGTGCATCACACAAACGATCTTTCTCGTGGTTACCCACCTAACTTTAAAGGGCCAAGTATCAAAGTTGACAACATGAAGTACCAGATCGTTTACTAAAGTGTCAGTCGTAGATTCACTCGTGCCTGCATCGAGACCCGAATTCTTGACAACATCGTGCAGTTTGTCAACAAATGTTTTGACGTGGTCATCCAAAATTTCAGTGAAATTTTCAACATTGAAGTTTCGATTGATAAGCAGATCGTGATTGATGTAGGGGAGAAGGTATTGTTCAGGAAAATTTGTAACTAGATAATATTTAAATTATAAGTACTTGATTCACTAAGAGAATTGTTAATATAATATAATTTATACCTTTGATATCGGGTATAACATCGTACTTGTCGGCTGGCTTAAAACTCACTTGCAATACCTCAAGATCTCGTTTTGTGAACCCAGATGCTGAAGGTGCGAGAATTCTGGCCGATGCAGAAGGGGAGTCGTAAGGGTTAGTTTGTCTGGCTCTTTTTTGCAGAGTTAAGAGTGGAAAGACGCTTGGTTGGAGAGTGCGTCGAGAAAATTTCGTAAAGAGACCGAGCAACGAAGACATTTTGAAAAAAAAATTGATGATGAAGTAACTATAATCACAGTTATATAGTTATTTTTACGACCATCGCCTGATTATGATTGATATCCTGATCACGATGTTGATTGTTCCCACATGCAGACGACCTATTTTCGAAATTTATTAAAAATTTTGTTAAAGAATGTATTTATTCTTTTGGTAACATATTACAAGTAAAATTTCTCCCTGGACGTTTTTACTTAGTGGATTTAAGCTGGTTGTCATAATAAAATGTTGAATTATTTGCAATTTTTCCCTTTTTTTTCGTTTGTTTTGAATTTTTATATTACACATGATCTTGCAATTAGATTGGTCCAATTTGTTGATTTTGCAATTTGATTGGTTTATTTACGCTTTAAGGACCTCTGAACCAACCATCCCATCAGTCTAAAGAATCTGATAGAACATTTAACGAACCCTACACTACAGCCAATACTGCCTCTACCCATTGTCGAGAACATCTCGCATGTGTTCAAGAACTAATTCAAGGGCTTCAACCACTGTCTAATTTAGTAATAATTTTTTCCGCAATACCTATCCCGCCTTGTACGTCAAAATAAAAAATCTTGATCTTGGGCCAAATATTCCAAAATCATTTGGAGCCTTTCCCACTGTTGGTATCAATTATAATGCTATCTGTCAATTTCACCGTGATTTGAAGGATCACCGTAATACCCTCTGTGTGGTTTATCCGCTTGGAAAATTCGAAGGCGGAGAATTAACATTTCCCGAACTAAAATTGATCGTCCATGTTAAACAAGGTCAAGCAGTGGCTTTTCGATCAAACCTTCTGGTTCATGGAAATCTCCTGGTCATTGCTGGAGTTCGCCACAGCATCGTTTTTTATATTCACAGTATGGTAATTAAACAAAAACGAAAGTTTGGCTCTCTCTTCGCCGATTATGGGTTGGAATGGAGTAATAATAGCAATGAGGATGAGCCATTACCAAAATATCTTCCACCGACGCTAGGTTCTGGAGATAGTGTAACGAAACTAAAAAATCATAGAAGAATGCATATAGCTATGTGTGATCGTTACATCTAATTTGAGATATTTAGCAATAAGCGGTCTAACATTTATCTCATACTATATTCATATATTCATGCGTTAAAAGATGTAAAGCGCGCAAAGGAAGGATTAATTGCATGGTATAATAAATAGTGCTGATTTTTTTACAAAAATATCATGTAATTTTTCGTAATTTTTCGTGGCGTAGTTCTCAAAAAAGTATATATAATGCTCGATCACGGGTTACATCATGGTTATATGTATTCTATTGGGTAGCGATTATTTTTTTTCTTGGCAAAAGTGATCGGCGTGACAATTTGCCACGCATACATAATTTTTATTTATTCAAACTTTTGAACATATCTATATCTTGTATAAAACAATGGGAAAAACAAAATCTGAACTAGATTTGTTAAAAAAAGAGAATGCCAGACTTGTGACTAGAATCGCAGAATTGGAACAGATCGCGAAAGTAAAAAATGAGCTTGAAGTTAGAATTGTGGAATTAGAATGATCCGCAAAAGAAAACATTGAGCTTAGATCCAGAGTTATGAAATTATGACTTATTTATAGTAGAGATCTTTTACTCACAAAATAATATTAAAAATCAAAAATCAATATAATATTATAATCAAAATCAAAATCAACTTTATATGATCAAAAAAATAAAACCAAGTAAAAGAAAGGGTACTAGTATAATTAAAAAAAATCTTTTAAAAAGATTACTATTATTATGATAATAAGCTTTTTAATTATATTTTCCAAACAATTTTTGGATTAAATTGTTTATCTCAAGTTGAGATAGTAAGTTCTTTTATATATTTTTCAAATATATAAATTATTATAATATTACTAATTAATACTATCTAAAGATATATGTTATTAATATTATAATAAACTATAATTTAAAGTATTAATAGTTTAAATATTAATATTAAAAATATAGATATCTGAAGATATTGAAAGGTATTTGAAATATTAATCTTAAAAGATGTTGAAAGATATTAAAATATATTTGAAATATTAATATTAAAAGATATTTGAAATATTAACATTGAAAAATATTAAAAGATATTTTATCATTTTACCAAAAATTAAAAAGAAAGATTTTCAAATATGCTATTCTAGTAAATACTTGAATTATATATGACAGATAAATTGAAAATATATATCTCAAATAAAAAGAATAGTATATAATATCTAAAAATAGAAATATAATTATAAAGGATAAATATAATAAGAGAAATAAATATATAATTATAGAAAAATAATAATAATTATAAGATAAATTATAAAATTATAGAAAAATAAAATTTTGCATAATCAAAGAAAAATTATGAAATTAAGAAGTTTTATGTTATTATAGTAATATATAATTCTCCTTCAAAAAATTTTTGCTTCTGTAAAATTAATTAATAATTTTTAATATTTTCTTCTTATTTAAATAATATAACTTGGATAGTATAACTTAAATCAATTATTAAATACTTCTTCTTCAGATTGATAAATAAAAATAACTTTTTAAGTAATATTATATAATCTATTTTATATATATTTTCAAGAAAGTCTTCAATATTCTTTTTAAGTTCTGAAATATTCTTTAAATATTTATATAGCTAAGCTGAGAGTAATTATTCAAGTTTATAATATTGAGTCATCATTTTATTATTATTAACTAATAGGTTATTATAAAGTAAAAATATTACTTTTATTAGTCAGTCTTTCTTACAGATGAATTTAATTTCTTTAGGTAAAGAAATAGATGATTCAGATTTTTCTTCAGAAGTGGCTAAACTATTAGAATTTACAAATTTTATTTCTTTTTCAGTTTTTTCATTATTATTAACTTCCAGTTCTTCTTTTAATAAGATAATAATAAATATATTTAACTAGTTAAAGTTTAATTTAGTGATCATTTAACTGATTTATTAGATATTTCAATTGATTTAACTATTATCTGGAATTTCAAGAGAAAAATATTATCAATTTTAATATTTTTAGTAAATCTAGATTGCATAAGTAAATTTAAAAGAAATATATAAACTTCTTGTTCTGTATTATTATAGGTAAGTAGTTTTAAGATCAAAAAAATAATTATTTCAAAAGATTATTGAGTAAGAATCTTTTGATATATTTCTTCAAGAGATTTAATCATTTGAGAGATAATTCAAGTAGATAATTAAGATATGATAAAATAATAAAAGTGAAAAGTATAAAAAAATTTAAAAAGATATAAGATAATAAAGTAAAAGTAATAGATAAAAATGAAAATATGAAAGAATAAAGAAAAAGATAAGAAGAAGAAAAGGAATATTTATATAAATTTTGAATTAATAATTAATAAGATATTAAAAATTTTGGAAAAAAATAGATATAAAAATAAATAAAAATATAATAAAAGATAATTTCAAATATAGAAGTGACAAAAATTAAGAAATAATTCATGTGAGTTACTTAATAATAATTTGTAATTCAAAGTAATCTTGATTATCATAATAATATTTGAGTTATCTTTTATTAATAGAATACTTGAGAATATTTCTATTCTAATCATAAATTTTATAAGAGTTATATTTAGTATAGTTATAAATATAATATCATTCTTTATTTTATATAGATTGAAATTTATCTCTAATTATTAAGTATTATTTTATATTGAATATTAATATTTTATTTTCAATTTTAAAAATTATTTCTTTTTAAATTTTATTATTATATTATTAAGAATATTGTAATTATCATTCTTTTATATTTTATTTTACTTCTAATATTTATTGAGATAACTGATCTATTATATAATATATTTATTATATTAATTTTTCTTCTTTTATAGAATCTTCTTTCAAATGAATAGAAATTTTTAATTTAATTAATAATTTAGCATTTTATTTATAAATTAAGAAAAATAGTTTATATTTTGTTATTGAATTTTGATTAGCTTGATATGTAAGATTATTTTATTAATAGTTATAAACAAGATAAAATATGATATGAATAAGTTTTAATTTTATAACTTATG
>CAJVPS010000396.1:0-25669 GCA_910591765.1 Ambispora leptoticha
TATTATAATTATAGTATAATTTTTAGATTTATTATTCTTTTGATTATTATTATTCTTTCTATTATTATAATAACTTTTTACTTGATCAAGTTTTATTGATATTGGATTATTATTCTGATGACTTCTATATTAGTTTTGAGAATAATAATTATTATTATTATATTTACTTAATAAATTTATTAATCTGTCTTGTCTATATATTATATATAATTAATTTTTAAGCTTCTTCTAATATTTTTAATATCTGATAACTGACTTTTATTTTTATAATAGACTTTAAATCTTATATAAAGTAGGTGACTTGATCTAAATTATTTATATCTGTGATTTGATCAACTATATTTCTAAATTTTATGCTATAGTCTTGTATAAATTTTGTTTAATAAAAAAGATAAAGTTATTTGTAAAGATATTATTAATAATATAATAGCTAGAAGACTTCTCTAAATATTATAATAAAGACTTTTTAGCTTTCAAATAATATAATATTATTATTAGTTTTATATTATTAAAATACTAATATAATATTATATTAGTTAAAAAGATTACTATATATTATACTTGAATCTTTTTATCTATAATTTCTTGAGTTAGAGATATTATTTTAACTTATATTATTTATATAAATATATTTTTATTTGATTCTTCAGAATAGATAAATAATTTTATTAAGAGATAAAATAAAGATTAAGAATCAGAGAAATTATCTTCTTTTATAATTTTGATAAGCTTAGTCATGCTTTGCATAAATTATTCAAATTATTCTAAATTCATTTTTTACTAAAATTTAATAATTTAAAACTAAGATATATATATAAAGTATATATATAATATAAGATATTAAAGAATAATATTTATAATAATTATATCTGCTACTATCAAGTTATAAGATTATTTTTTTAATAATTATAAATAAAATATAATATAATATAAATAGTTTTAATTTATAAACTTATAATTTTATTATTTGAAGAGTATTCAGATTTGAAATTATTTTATAGAATAGATAATACTTATTTATAGCAGAAAGAAATAAATATAAAATTAAATAAATTAATAATAAATTCTATTTTAAAATATATAAAATTTAGCGAAATTAATTAACTTAATTTGTATTTTTAGAGAATAATTAATTATAATAATATAAATAATAAATAAAAAAATAAATAAATTATTAAAAGAAAATCTAATTAAAAATATTAATTATCTAAATTAATAATATAGATATATATATTAATTATTTATATAATAATATATTAAATCTAATATATTAAATATATAAATGATTATCTGTATATTCAGAATGAAATTAATCTTTATAAAAATAATACAGAAGTTAATTTGTTATACAGATAGTATAAAATAAAGATCTGAGCTAAAGAGAGATAATTCAATCAAAATTATTATAGTTATTTATAAACTACAACTACTATTAAATATAAACTCTATTTGATATTTTATATATTATTTTTAAAATATAATTCAAATAATTAGTATAATAAATATTAATTACTACTAGTTATTATTATTTTTAATAATAAAAAAGAATATGAAGTAGAAAATATTCTTGATAAAAGAATTTATTATTACAAATCCTAATATTTTGTTAAATGACTTAGCTATTCTTTTTATAATATAGTATAGGAATCTCTTGAAAACTTGAAAAATATTATGAAAAAGATTAATATCTTTAAGAAATTATATACTTGAATATAATGAGAATATTATACTTTAAGTAGGAAAATATATAATAATTTTGATTGAATTATTTCTCTTTAAGTTTAGATCTTTATTTAAACTATCTGTATTAAATTAATTTCTATATTACTTTTCTTAAAGATTAATTTCATTCTGAATATGCAAATAATTATTATATATATCAATATTATTAATTTAGATAATTAATATTTTTAATTAGATTTCTTTTTAAATATTCTTTTATAATTTTACTTGTTCTTATTTATTATTATTTATATTATTATTAATTATTGAATTATAATTAGTTATTATTCAAAAATATAAATTAAGATAATTAATTCTGTTCAATCATATATACTTTTATTAAATTAATTATTTATAATTTATTCATATTTTGTATTTATTTCTTTTTTTATAAATATATATTTTCTGTTCTGTAAATTGACTTTAGATCTGAATACTCTCAAATAATAAAAATCATAAGTTTTATAAATTAAAACTATTCACTTTGTATTTTATCTTGTTTATAATTATTAACAAAATAATCTTACAAATATAATCTTTTTATTTTATACTTTTATCTTAGATCTGAATACTATTTAAATAATAAAATCATAAGTATTTATAAATTAAAACTATTTATTTCATATTTTATCTTGCTTACAATCATAAATAAATAATTTTATAAGTTAATTATTAATTTCAAAATTTAATAAATTTTTTCAAGTCATATTTTTATTTTGATTAAAGTAAAAAAGTAATTTAATTCTAAAATTTTTTTATTTTAACAATATATTTTGATATTGTTTTATGCAAATAATTAGATTAATAAATTCTAAAATATAGTTAAATCTTTATAAAAAATATAATTAGAATATCTAAATTTTATTCTATTGTAAAGATATTCTATTATAAAGATTTTATATAACTAATAAACTGAATTGGTCCTATAAAAAAGTATTCTTAGTGGAAGATATTCTTTTATAAAGAGTTCTTTTATGAAGATTTGACTGTATTATTATTTTTATAAAGAAAAGATATATATTATTCAATAGAATAAAGATGAATTTTTTAGCTATTTTGATGATATTATAATACTTTTTGCATCAAAAGTACTTGATAACTTTATAATTCAATTTTACAGAGCTATATATTATTTATAAGAAATAAATAGTGTGATTTAGTAAATATTTTGATAATCAAGTAAAATAAAAAAATGTAATTTATTACATAATCCTAAAAATCAATATTTTTATAGGCTTTAATCCAATTTTAGCAGATAACTACACTGTATAAAATATGCATGAAAGTGTTATCACCATTACTTTCTGCCAGAGCTGTAAGAGCCAATTCTGAAACTCTAGCTTTATTTTGAATTAAATGTTTATAGATTACCTTATCATAATGAATTGTCATTTTTTTTATTATTTATTATTTATTTAGTATTATTCTTATCTCTTTGTCATATAAATTTAGTTTAGTTTCTTTTTATTTATTTAATTAACATTTATTATGTCATTTATATCTTTTAAAAAAACTTTATAAGAAATGATATATTAAAAATTTGTATAATATAGTAAAAGGAAAGGAGAACTTTGGCGGTTCCAAAATACCCACGGGAAAACACTCTGTTAGTGATTAATCGGCAAAGCACAATTGACATGACTTTGCCGGCATGTCGCAGCACTTGAGCTGAAATGAAGTGCATCCACAACTGGGGTTGTCGCGTGTGCCATTCATCGCTGGCAAGCCAGATTTTGCTATTAATCGCTATGTAGTTGTTATCACATTTTCGCCCCTGTACTGTAGGTATGCATGGTGTCTCGTTATAGATGCCATGCAGGACTCTGTCTACATGCGTTTCATCTAACTCGGAAGTTATATTGCCTGTCCTTTATTAAAGAAAACTAGTGAAGAGAGTACAACATTATCACAATCTTCGAATCCGCTTCCAAGAATAGATGAAGACATTGAAAAAGATGATACGATATTTATGATGAAACGTTTACGGTATCTACCCGAAAGAGAGTTCACCTGTATGAAATGACGATTTTGATAAAAGAAAATGCATTATTAAGAGTGCAAAAGATTCTGCATCAGTCTTAAACCTCGATGTTTCTCTCAATCTGAATGTCGAATCAGCTATATCACCATCCAATCTTGAAATATTTAAAAACATCATCTGGCAAGTTTATCTGATTTCCATAGATGGAAAGAAAAGATGATATCATAGTGCATGTTCTTTTTATCTGGCTGGGGGGGGGGGGGGGGGAATTATTTGGCCCCCCAGAAAAAAAGGTACCCAGCATTAGAAAACTATTGCAATCTTAACGAGGAGGTCTGTATTCAATTAACTTAGAATCTTTGCGGAAGCAGTTCGGAAAGGCAAACAAAAAATTTCGATACCACTTCGACTGTGAAATTACCAATTTTCATCAAATGTTCAAATGTTAACCAAACTCGAATATAATTGCTTTTTAGCCTTCGAGTCAATCTTTGCGCGGACGTATTAAAAGAGTATAAATATAATGAGACAAAAAATTTTGTCTATGGATGGTAAGATATTATTCCTTTCACAATTTTCCTTGAAATATGACTTTTGTTTGATATACAGTTTTTTACACGTACACGCAATCCTTTCAGGTTGCCTCGTTGTTTCTTGATTTAACGTTAATACATATTAGAAAAGCACGTGGATAATAAAGACAAGCAATTTTATGGAATAAATGTTTTTATCTACCGGCGTTATAATTACGACAATTCGGGTCGGCTCTATTATAATTTGACATTACGATAATCTGACTGGAACTATGCTAATTTATTTTAGTGCTGGTCCGAATAATGATGATGATGCAGAATTATCAATTATGAGAATTCCACCTTAAGATAACGATAAAGTTTTTCAGCTTAATTGTAATAAAATTTTCCCCTATAAATAATATCGAGGTTGATCTTAGTAAATTTTAAAATTCTAATACTGGAACAAAATAATTTTATTGGGATACAATGACATCGCTAATATCTAGCTTTAAATCTTTATAGTCTGTACTGATATCTACGGCGACGATTTCCAGAAATCGTTTGGAAGCGGTTGCGATTATGGAACTGGAAACTCTGTCGGCGAGTATTTCTGCTAGTTCTATTATGGAAACTGTCGTCAATGAATTCGAAAAAGTGTTCCTATTTTTAAAAGTTGATACGCAAATTTCAATTTACTATTATTGCATTTGTTTGCAACATTCAATTCTATGAAATTATCAAAATATTTGCCCACCCTAAAGAATTGTTTAAGAGATACAGCCCTTTGTTGCGTAATCTCTTGCACGTCGTTAGTGACACGACTGGCTTCATTGTTATCTCTGGCAAACTCCAAACTATGGATACTAATTGTGATATTAGAAGTATTAGAGGAAACAACTCGAGTAAAAATGAATAAATAGATGCATTAATAGAAAGGGAAAATCTACATGAAATCAATCTCAGTCTCTCGGAGAGGAAGGAATTGACGTGGATCAAAAGTTTTATTGAAGAAGATACGCTGACAATCAAACTCTTCGCTTCTGGTATTGGGGTCATTGTGGAAAAATGCTTTGTCATCGCGGATAGTTTTCAAAAGATCCCGCAAGAAACTACGATCAACTTGTTTGTAATCAATAGTGTTGCTGTTGCCAGTTATTTCATTAAAGTCCTCGATGATATCCCGTGGAGAGTAAAAATTCTCGTTTAAATTATAAATCCTATGTTCATCCTTTCGGCTGAGCTGTGGAAGCAATCGTCCATTTTTGTCGAAAACTAATGTTTGAATGATTTCGATCACATTTTGGAAATTGACGAGAGCGAAGTCATCTGTCTCTTCGTCAAGTGTCAAGTGAAGTGTCCTTTCTTCCTTTATGATATCACTAAAAAGGAAAAAGAATTGTTGAACGAATGGGAGTCTATTATATTTTATTGATTAGTAAATAATAGAGAAATCGATCAGTAAATAATAGAAAAAAGAAATAGATCAGTTTACGAGAGTCGAAGATATCTATGTAAAAGGGAATTATTTTATTTCACCTGAGAAAGACGACGCTTTCAAATTCGTTCTCCCAAATTTTTTCGATCTGTCTGAACTCTTCATGCGTTTGGGTTCGACCTACGTCGGCACCTTGGATCGAGACTACTATGACACTTTTGATATCTTGATTTCTTGCAGCCTATTAAACACATTATTATAATTACTCATTAATCTTTATATATTCTACTGTCTTCTTTACCTTTGCCAACACTTCGGCATCTCGGACACGATCAATATTGCTTTCCGGGACCACGATCAAAAAATCAACATCAAAAAGAACTCGTTGAAGAGAGTCTCGAGCTTCAAAATCGGTTTTTTTAATATCAACACCAGCGATCGCTAACTCGTTAAGATTCGGATCGTTAGGAAACGACGAGAGCGCAACAACGTTAACATCGAGGAAATGGTTATCACGGGAACTCGTAAGATCAGTTAATTGTAAAAGACCCCGAACGATGGAATTTCCAAGAAAACGGTCTGTAGCAGTGATGGCAATTGTGTCTGGTTTGTCAAAGGAGTCATTATGGAAGGTTTGATGCTTTTGCTTGAGAGTTCCGTAAGAAGACATTTTACTTTTTTATTTTATAAGAGAATCGAGGATTTTTATTTTTACAAGAAGTTTTTTTTTACAAAACAGCTAAGGTATTTATAAACCTTGTGTATTGTAAGCTTAATAGTATATAATTATCTTCGCATGTCATTTTAACTTTCACAGGAAGAAACACATGAAAGGAAAAAATCGCGCAAAACAATCGAGTCACTTAATTATTGCTATTTAACATGACGGTGCCATTGTTTAATTAATTCGAATATTTAAAAAAACGCCAAGTGTGATCGACACACAATAATAAAAAATATTTGCATGTGAGATTGAAAGTCGCCAGTAGATAACGATACAATTCGATAAGGATACTAGCTAATAAAGTTATTTTGCAACTGTTCCGGTACATGAATGGGATTGCATGTACCTAACTCAAAGATTTTTTTGTTTTATTTTATCATCAAATTGTATTTATTAATCATATTTTTTCATTGCACAAAATTATTTCAAGTTATTTGTTAACAATAATAGAAAAACAACTGTTTATCATATTTGGCAAATTTTATGCTTTATTATTATTGGGCGTGAAATTAACATGATTCATGTGAACAAAGACGAGCTGAAGAGAGAAAGAGAGGGCATATTCGAGAACAGAATAGATGTCTAAATGAAAGAATGAATATAGTGAATTCTAGTCAAAAAAAGGCAGTTTCAAAAGCAAGCAAACGAAACATCTAATTTAATAAATGATTAAACGAATAAATGAGTCTATATATGCTTGATTGCTGAATTTAATTTAGAATTAATCACTCGTAAACTAAGGATGAAGGAGGGATGACAATGAGAAATATTTTAGTGGCATCCACAAGTTCCAGATGTACCATCCATGAACTGGACTAGGAGGTAGTCGATAGAATTTTTGCAGTTGGCTAAAGCTAAGCTTTGATAAAAAGATTCTTTACTTGTAAATGAATAAGATGCGTATTCACTCTGTTTTATCACAGAATAATGCAACCCATCTTTATCGGTTTTAATTTTTCCATTATCGGAGATAGAATTGTCATCGGTATCAGTATCTTTAGAAACGACGACGCCGCTGCCTGAAGACGAACCAGTGCTAGAACCATATTGGTTATTGGAATTGCTGGATGAAGACGAACCAGAGCTAGAACCGTATTGGTTATTGGAATTGCTGGATGAAGACGAACCAGAGCTAGAACCGTATTGGTTATTGGAATTGCTGGATGAAGTCGAACCAGAACTAGAACCGTATTGGTTATTGGAATTGCCAGATGAAGTTGAACCAGAGCTAGAACCGTATTGGTTATTGGAATCGCCAGATGAAGTTGAACCAGAGCTAGAACCGTATTGGTTATTGGAATTGCCAGATGAAGTTGAACCAGAACTAGAAACATATCCTGTATTTGATTGTTCTCCTTGTGTAGAGTAATAAGGAACATAACCATTTTTGACTCCGTTGGAATTTCCATCAAGATTTCCATTTCTGGAACCTTGATTTTGATTGCCGTTAATATTGCCGTTGTTACTGCCTTCGTTGTTGTTTCCGTTAAGGTTCCCGTTTAAACTACCGGAGTTACCGTTTCCGTTTCCGTTGCCGTTATTGTCGCCACCATTTTTAATGTAATTGACTGACGACAGATTATTACCATCATCACAGTTGGTAGAACAATCACAGGTGGGACAACGTTTCTCGATAGGTGCTGCCGATATAATATTTG
Organism: Ambispora leptoticha; assembly: GCA_910591765.1. NCBI lineage: Eukaryota > Fungi > Glomeromycota > Glomeromycetes > Archaeosporales > Ambisporaceae > Ambispora > Ambispora leptoticha. The sequence continues at coordinate 8,036 of CAJVPS010000396.1, forward strand.
AGCCACTCATAAAAAGACAAATAGCTAAAGCGAGGTAACAAGTAACAATAAATAACGTTTCCTTTACCATTTTAGATGAAAAGAATTATGAGTTTTATAGTTAATGAAATGAATATGATTGAACGGAAGTGGACCTTCGTTTGCTTACTGAAAGAAAAGAGGAAAAGAAAAAATAAGAGAAAATGAAAGATTCCTTTTTAATATTATAAAGAATGTTTAGGATGGTTGTTGCTTTTTGTTTTTTAGATGAAATTGTGCGATGATTTTCTCATCGTTCTTGACAAAGCTTCTTTATATGAGAAAAAATTCTAGACTTTTTTATTTAAAAATGACGTTTTTTATTTTAAACATTCATTGTATATTTGACTTTGTCTTTTTGGTCGACAATATCGAAGTTCGGTAGATGTGATCCAATAGTAATACCATTGTTCTCGAATGAAGACAAAACAATGTACCAATACTTTAAGGAAAAATTAAATTATCTGCTGTGTTAATTTTTGCACAAACACGTACATATCAAAGTAATCAAATTAAAAATGAAGCTGAAACAATCACAATTTTTAGAGAATTATTAAAGTTATTAAAACCAATAATCCAATTTTAAGAATTTTAAGTAATGCCTTGTTGAGATTACGCCACATTTTTTACGATATCTTTTTTACAGAGTTCCATTGAATTTTAAGGGAACCCAGTTAGATGATATCACGATGGCCCGAGTTACAGTACATGCACATGTTGATCAATCACTCAGAGTCAAATTCGCGAATATTTGAATCATGATCACAACACGCAAATTTTTAATCAGTCCGAGAAAACAAAAAATAAAAAAAACTTGAATAAGGCAGTCGAAATCTACTTGAAGCTCTAATAAAAAAATGTTGGGAAGAAAATTTTACATACAATCTTTGTTCTATCTCTAACCCCAACCCTAACCTTTGAAAAAAACCTTTAATAGTTACCAGTACATATATGATTTACCGAGCACTGGTTCAATATTTGCATCAAATTCAATTATAAGAAATAATTCTGTCCGAGTTTACCGGTGAAAATTTACGACAATTCCGAAACATTCTGCATATTTTTCCAACTTTGCGTGTTACCTCCTTAGGATTAGAGAATACGATCAAAAAAAAACTATAATAACCTTTGAGATTCATTATAAACGGGTTATAAATTACTCATCTTTTAAGCAATATCTCTGAAGATGCCACCTTTTAACCTTGCTACAAACCGTTACCAGTAATAAACACAAGTCCATCCGCACCGTATGATTCCAAATGTCTCTCTCGGTCAGAGAGATTTATAAAAATATTATTTAGAGACTGTATAAATTGTTACGTAGTTAAAAAATTTTTAGTCAATTTTCTTTCTCATCATTGTTATGTAATGTATATAACTTCAATACACTAAATGATAGAGTTGAGCGCGTCAAAAAATGCGATAAAATTCATTATAATTTTTTGAAAAACGGTGTTATTTTACTGCAAATTATTTTATTAATAGAGTATGCCGTATACCGTATACTATTTGATTCATGATATGTATATAAGCTTGTTGCTATAATTATATACTTTTAGAATCCTTGCATTTGGAGTAAAGAATGATTGTTGAATTATAAAACTCCTTTACATATTTAATTCGATTAGGAATGAAAACTCGTATAGCTTTTGAAGCGTGATTTGGTAAATAATGCTGTAAGAGTAAATGAACACACATTTATTCGCCCAAATCATGATTATCACACAGTAACGGTAAAAAATAATACGCATTTAAAATCTATATTTGGCTCGCACAATAGGACATTTTTGATCCATCAGCTGTTTCATAATTTAATGGATTGCAATACTCATCACATCTTCTAGAATGTGCCAAGTCACAAACACTCTTCCTGAACAACATATTAATTGGATCAGTTGGCACAGAGGTTGGATCTCGAATAGAGGAGGTCATGCTCATCGTAGAGGCATTAAGGATGAGTGATAGCATACAGTTGGAATTACTGATGTTGATTTTAAGATGAAAATTTCAAATTCACGAGGTTATCGAGTATATCAACCCGTCGTGTATCCCATTCAAGCATGAATGCACTATAAATCATCGGGATCCTTATTAAGTAATACTGCCATTGTTATTTATATTATCGGTCTCAGCCTCTCATTATCCACTTTATCCTGCAAACCATCACCAACTGTCTAACTATACTGGATGTTCAAATAATCAATTTAACATACTTTCAATATTCACAAAGAATGCAATGAAAGATTTATAGAGTCAGTATAAAGATATTTATTTAATAACCGGAGAATTATTTATACAATGTGATCCAACTACGGACATTATTTCTAAATCAAAAAAAAATAATAATAATAAAAACTAAATACATTTAAATGCTCACATTCTCAAAAAATTTCCGGCGAATAACAAAAAAAACAATTCGAATATTTAGATTTTTTTAAGACTTTATATACTAATCTCCTCCTCAATCCTCTTTTTGATCACTGTCTTGTGAGGCCTTGATGTCGAGATTTCCAACTTTACTATCCTTAATATCTTTAGCTTCAACATTAGTGGCGCATTCTTGTTGAGAAATGTCATGGGAGTCTTTGTTGATTTGATTACCATCACAGATGTTTTGACTTTGTTTACTCTTTTGGACTTTACTCGCCTCTCCTTCACCTGATTTGGCCGCTTTAATTGGAACTGCATGGTTGACAGGAGTAATTGCCAATACGAGGAGAGCGATGCTAACCAAGACGAAGAAGTATAAGAGACCGGATTTTGCCATTTCGAATAGTTGTTGAGAGTGAGCGAGATTCGTTAAAGGGCGTTTAAGTTATTTGTAAGTATCAAATCTTTCTAATAAGACAGTTAGAAGAATTTGATGAGAATCGAAGAGATTAGAAACCTCCTCTATTTAAAGAAAAAATTTTGCTGCCGTTTATATTAATTGCGGTGAAAGTTAAGCGCTCTTTCTAAAAATAATAAATTGTTTAGTATCTGTCTGAACTATGATGTTGTTGCATGGTTCTCACATAATTTAAGGGATGAATTTTATTGTAATGGATTAAATTCATTATTATTTTTCCTTAAATTTTTTTTTTTCGATATGTTACACATTGTCGTTATGTGATTTTTAGCAGAGAAGATAAAGACATAATTAAATGTCGCAATCATTTAAAAAATTTCTTCATCAAGAAATTTTTTAAGCAAAGAACTTTCTCGAGATTAAATATTATTATTACATTGTTCAGCGTCGGAATTATTGAATTTAACATGTGAAAAAGAAGCTGATAACAAATTATAATGTCGATATTCCTTGACAGAGAATTTTCCTTATATATTGTTGAAAACCCAGTCTAATGTAAGCGGAGAGACAATGTCGCAAACGAACACAATAATGCTAAACGAGAATGACAACGCGTGCGATTGTGACCATTCTTTTTTAACTACGTAATATGACAATGAAGACATTTACTTATAACGATAATAGTAACAATTATCATAACGGTTAAAACTGAAATTCATGTGATATTTAAATTATGTGACATTTATACAATGTACATGTATATATATAACACCATCCTAACCCCTTAACCCATTGATTAAAATTTTCGTTAACGAGGAGAGTAACGCACTGCTCATGTACATGCACATGTATCTTGTTTTATTGATCTCTTCAATCTGTATTTTACAAATATTGTAAGAGTCTATAGTTTCATGAAAATCTCGAGCGCATAAATTCATTCGAGTTTCAAGTTTTAATATACTCGTTAATTTTCTTCACATGATTCGTAATGTTCACTGTAACGCTGAAAATACAAAGTACAGTTACACCTCTCTAGGTGCACGTACTATATAACTCCTCTCTAAGCGCACGGTATATTCTGTCCCAGCTTATAAGAGCTCTACATATTTTGACCTCTATAAATGCACACCCTCTCTAAATGCACACTTTTTATTTTTTTTACTATGGTCCCAAGGGGGGTGTACTTAGGGAGGTGTAACTGTATTAAATCTCTGTTTGTAGATTTCTGGATAACAGAAGTTAACAAGTTCACTCGCATTATTTGTATCATGACCTCGTTCAACAAATGTCGTTCATCTCTTAGAATATTGAACACCTTGGGCTAATACGAATTAAACTTTCTGTATTTGCACAATCCCTCTGTGAGTTCTACTCAAGATCATCGATAAAGACGCTATTATTTAAATGCTATGGTTCCATTCAATTCTTCGTAGAATCTTTTTGCTTAATCCATCAGTTACTATCGAGTATTCATTTATTTATAGTTAAATTTGAAATGGATGGCTTTAATCATAGATATAAAACAAAGTTATTCTTTCAAAAAATTCAAACCATCTTCATTAAAAGACAAAAAATTAAACGTTAAATATGTCAAATACAAAAACGATAAGAAGATACGCGACAAAGACTAGTTAGATTTTAATAAGTTCTTAATATTAAAAGAAAAACTAATACCGCTGTATATGAATCGATTGAAAGTTTGAAAGGATAATTAAATGAATAAATGACGATGGAACTTTTACATGTATGATGTTTTTATCTGTAAATCTTATTTTTGTATTAATTGGAGTGGCTGTTTTTACGACGACGACGTTTTGCTTTTAGATACGGTTTTGTTTTTAGATGCGGTATGTTATTTAACATGCTACAGCACCAAAAATAACCATTTTATACGGTCTAGCTGTCCGTTATTGTAGTGGATAGCTTCACTAATTCAAAATAAAAATAACATTCGCCAAAACATGGCTTGATTGTGTTCTGCCGCTTAGATAAAATCAATTATGGATTATATTCTCCAAAACCTGTACCGGATTATGTTTCAAATATTTATTCACCATTGATAGAAGAAGCAATTAGCAAATCAAAGCATGCAATTAAAGCAACAATTTGTTAAAAATTCTAATAAAATTTTATTTAGCTGGAAATTCTAGCGAGAAACAAAATTTTAAAATACATAAGGATATAATCAAAAACAATAAGCAACCACATTCCTAAAAATTCTTGGGCGAAAGAAAAGAAAACTAAAAGAATAATTTGAATATTTATATCCTTTGCCTATGGGTGTTACTATTTAAAATTAAGGATCCTCTCCATCATCAGCACCACTTGGAGTAACCTTTTGATCTATATCTTTCCAAACAGCGGTATTAGCTGTTCCGATGATCGCGCTGCCAGAGTCAAAGTTTTCTTGATCCGCGTTACTGCCTTTTCCACCGCTGTTGGTGAAAGAATTTTTATTATTGGTAGTTGCTTTGCAAGTGTCGTCTTTTCCGTTGCAAACATTGTTTTTAGTACTAGTAGCGTCGACCGTGGGAGTAGCAACATGGCCAGGTGCTGCGTAGCTAGGAGTTGTCAAGACGAGGAGTGCAACGCCGACCAAACAGTAGAAGAGACCAGATTTTGCCATTTTAAAAGGTTTGAGAGTAAGAGATTTTAAGTTGTTTTTGAATATCAAAGCTTTTTCTTGAAGAAGGCAGAAAACTTTGATGAGGTATCTGGAGGAGGGGAAATTTCCTGTATTTATAGAAAAATCGTTGTTTTTGGATAATCAATATCAAACAATAAACGTTTAAAATGTTTTGCCCTAAAAAGTTTTATTATGATAATTGCAATTAAGTATGACGCAAAGAAACGGCATCATTTGTTATGTTAAGTAAAATTTTTAAGAAATACAATTGTCTGAAGTTTGCGCATACTTAATAGAAATTATTTTTAATTTTTTTAATACATAATTAAATTGTTTTTAAATCACAAAGAAATCGTGAGATAATGTAAGTATTAAAATTTTTTCAGCTGATAACGATAAGTTAGTCCTAAAATGTAATAATTCATCGCGTGAAACAATTTGGCAAAGTGCTTACATTAACATGTATTTATCGTTATATATCAAGTCTATACCGGATTAACCTCATGTTCGAACAAATGGTTTCTAATTTCCAATAATAGATTATTATACCAAGTTAGATCCGATTCTTGCATAGAAGCCAGATCAACGCATTCTTTCAATCGTTCATTTTCGTGGCAATTTGTAGTATTAGACAAGTTAGCATATGTCAATTTAAACTCGTTGGCGGAAGTGGCAAGTAATTTATATCGGAGCGGCGAATGCTGGATAAATTTTTCGTAAACCGCTTGTCTGATCAGTCGTAGACGAAATTCGTCATTCCAATCTGTGCGTTGTAGGTCGAGATTCTGTTGGACGATGAAAAGTGCTTCATTAGAAGTTGGAGCTTTTCGAATTTTAGCGCGAATTTCCGCATCAGTGAATCTTTGCGCTTGTACTTTAACAATTGAATAATTGGTGCGTTAGCAAATCAATATTATCGTATCGCTATAATCTAAAATTAAAATTTGTAATGAATAATTCACCATAATGTTCGACACTAGACCAAATTTCATTATCGATCATTGTTGAAGCGATGTAACAATTACAGAACCCGTGATTAACGTGGTCATTCTTCGCATCATTACAAAGGTCGATAATGAATTCAGATGCGTTGACTGAGACAAACTTTTAAATGAACGCAATGTATATTTAGTTAGTGAAACTTTTAATCTGACATGTGAAAATTAAATAAATGATCTTTTTCACCTTATACAAAAACAAAACGATCAAGTTCATAATTTCTGTTGTTTCCGGCTCTAAACTCTTCGAGAAAATTGTATCGTTGGCTTTCGCATAGTAACATCGCGTCTCTATATCCTTCCTTGATTCCTTGTACACACCAAAACGCGCAACAATTATCTCAATTGAATTCTTATCGCAGAAAAATCGAATATCTCCCAAGAAAGCAGTGATCATGGAAGTGGGGTATTCTTGATCCGCGCTAACTATTATAGAAAACTTTTTCTTTGCCATCCAGGAATTGATAGCACATTTTATGACAAATTTTGTGACTTCCTTCCCTTGCTGCTCTTGATGATCTGGATAATTTTGGAAAATTGGTTGAATGCCAAATGGTTCGAGCTTTTGTTGAAGTTGCTCTTGGTTATCAACGAATACAGAATTATTAAATGTAATAAAAAGGATGGTCGAGGGAGGAAAATTTCTAGAGCTAATGTCAGGTGGTAGAGTTTCTTCTTCTGCATCTTCTTGTTGCAAACTATCAATAACTTCTTTATCACAAACCCTTTCATCAACCTCATTATCAACTAGCGTCTTTTTTTGAATTAGTCTCGCTTCTTCTATCGCTCGTAGTATTTTGGATTTTTGAAGATACGTTAGATGTTTATTAGCATTATTACCTCTGTGTTGTCGTTGTCGAGTAATCGCTAGAGAATATTCAAGAATTGGTATTAGAATAAATTTACACCCGAGTTTTTAGTGAAAAGAAAGATAACCCCTACGTTCAACATCATAGCCACCAAGCTTCTGCAAAATCTCATCCGCAGTCAACCCCTCCAAATCAATTCCACTATCAACAATTTTTTTCGTGATCACTTCAATTGTTTCGGTCGCCACTATACGATTTTCTGATGATTCATTTTCTTTACCGTCCTCTACTTTGATGATTTCCTCTTGCAGACGACTATTCGTTTCTAAGCTATCTAATTTTATTGACAGCTGCTTGTCTATTCCATTCTCCGTTACAATGTTCACCTCATTTTTTTGCTTAATTTTTATTGCACTGCTTTCTTCTTGAAAACCGATTATCACTTGTTCATGTAAAGGTATTTTTTTATCTGACATTTTTTTAATTTGATTAGAATACGTAGATTTAATTTGTGTAAACAAGTTATGTGTGTTATCTTTTCAGTTGGGTCGCATGACTTGATAGACAAAAAATTGCTAGTGCATTATCGATTACGTATGTTATACAAAGTACATTTGTACATACATGTATTTTTAGGGAATTTTGATTAGGCATCCAATTGTTTTCTAGTTTGTGAGGCAAATATTTTCCTTATAATATTGTCTCGCGGTTTCTCTTTATCACCAATGCAAGCACTTCGTCATGTTTAATTTGGGTAGTTAGTATGCTCTTTTATTTGAAAGTTCTAATGTCTGCACCTTCAATCATCGATTCGTATTTACGGATGCATAATTACATAATAATTAAAGGTAATATATACAAAAATAGTTGTTTTTTCGCTTGGCGTGCAATCCAAGAGTTTGCATACTGTAGATACAGCCATTCGTAGATTTTTGCGATTTCGTATCGCATTTAGCTTAAATTATCTTCTTTTTTTCTATAATTCACACTATTCCTAATTTCCACCCTTATTCCTTTCATGACCGTAATTGGTTCTTCCTTTATGAGGAGTTTTCAACAGATTATATTATATTCTGAATTAAGTTGTTTCTACTGATAACAGCATTCATGCGACTTTCATTCCGGATATTTGAAGTGTTAATTCGCATAATCATTATCGACCCGCCACAAATTATTACATATTCATGCATTTGGTTCGATAACCCGAACTAGGTAATAAAAAATTCGGTATATCGATGTGGTGCGGGAATCGAACTTTAAATGGGTAAGATCGGTAGTGAAAAATATTAGTAGGTCGACTATATCGATCTCGGTCCGATCCGCATAATCGATATCAAACCAAGGACGAAATAATTTAGTGCTACATGTAATTTGATAACGATAAAGGATTGCTTAATCTTTATAAGGCTACCGTCTTCAAACGTTGTTAGCATTATTTGTGCAAAGAATGAGCATCGCGCAATACATTTAACATGGTCGAAAATATTGGGATTAGAAGTAAAATAGGTTACAAGTTCCTTTGTTTATTCAACCACAACTTTTATTTTTTTTTATGGAAAATCATATACCTGAAGATGCGTCCAAACTACTTCTTCCTATACAAACTCTCAAATGAACACCGCGTTGGATGATCACACTTCCCAATATCCACAAAAGGATACAATGCTCTCTTTGATGAGAACTATAAATGGGAAAATCAAAATCAATTGTCTATGTATGCGTATAAAATTTTTAGATTTCCACCCATTATGTTTTCGTTTGGATACCGCATTAATGAAATCAATGAAACCTGCAGTTATCGTTACGGGTTAATTTGATAAGCTGCATGATCCAATTTTTTTTGTCCAAAAATTCGTACTAATCTATAACTAGTGTGGTTTTTATTCACGTCTTCCTCAAGTTGATTTAATAAAGAATCATATTTTTCTATGCTTATATCCAAAATTGGCAATAGTTTTCCGCGTAATCCATTTAATGAGTTAAACAGATTTCGAAAAATCTAAAATTCCAACCATAAATTATTAGTGCATGCTAAAAATCACGATATTGGTTGAATAAATTACCAATTCTCCAAGTCTGCCTCCCCAACTTCCTATAGGAGCTATTTTTTCGATAGTCTCAATATTTTCGATTTTCCCAGTATCTTTCAGAAATTCATCCAGTTTATGTATGACATATGGATTTATGTCATTTTCCGCAGATTCCATAAACACTGAGTATTTGGAATTCACTTAATAAAAGTTCCAAGGTTGAAATCGCAGCATGAATAATTTGGCTTACTTGCATCCGAAAATGTTTTCATAATTGGTCCCATGTTAATAAACTTCAAGTCCTTCTCTAAGAATTCGACTCGTCCTCCCAGCTTAAGAACTCTACAAATTTCATCAATCACGTTACGCCAGTCTTTTGACGTAAAAGCACGTAAAAGACCACGTTGATGAATAAAATCAAAAGTATTCGCAGGGAAAGGTATGCCGTCTAACACATTGCATTGTATAAACGCCGCGTTGGGAAATTTTTCAGAAGGAAAATTAGCCGAAATGATATCGAGCCCAATAAATGTTGATTTCGGATAGTTTTTGCAGTTCTCCGACACCCACGCGCCGGGTCCACAGCTAATAAAATAAAGACATATCTATTATAGATTTTATTTTTCACATAAAGCATATAGTCATTAAATTTTACCCAATATCTAAAACTGTCATCCCTCCTGCTGATAATAAATCTGAAACAGGAGACGAAAAATTTCCACCAAAGATTAAGCGAAAAATAAAGTGAAGGATAATTAAACGAGAAGCTTCGGATTCATCGCAAGGTAATGGATATCCTAATCCATCGATATTATGATATTTTCGTCCTTCGATTGTTATATAAGAATCAAGAATATTGAAATCATCTTTTGAGAGGGAAGGAGAATTTTTCTTCTTTTTAAGCGCTGAAGAAGAAAACATTTCTCAAAAACCAAAAAAAAAAGAAAACAAATGCGATGATGTGGTTAGAATTGTTGTCGTTATGCGAAAGGGATTTATACGTATTCTGTAAAGTTTATGCTTCACATGGTCATACTACATTATTTATCTTGCACGATGATCAAATAATGACATCTATCGCTATTAAAGTGCAAGAATGCTTATACTTTTGAAGAAAAATGACGTCGATACATTCAAAGCTTTTTTGGCATTCCATAAGTTTAGTAATTTATCTAATTTGTGCTAGATGTTATCCTACTTTTGAGGCACAAGATAAAACATTTGACTCATGCAATTTCTTTGGAAGTTTTTGATGCAAATAATAACGTACGAGACAAAAAGAGCATCCCAGATCTCAAATTATTAATTACGAGCAACACTGAAGTTCAAAATAAAGGTTTATGGTGCAGATTAATACATATATATATATATATCGAGATGAATTATTTACGAAAAGTGCAGAATAAACTAGAACATAGTGCATTCGAAACATTATTTAATGGCAAACAAAAATAAACCAGAAATCATAATATTGCCAAGAGTTGAAGTACGACATCAATTTAAATTTGTTGATACAATTCAAAGATTTTGAATCTCAGGTAATCCAGCGTATCTTGGCAAATTGGTATGTTATTAAAAACAATCAGTTTCTTAATTCAATTATAAAGATAACAATATCGATATCTATTGATTTAACGAATCACAGACCGGTTATTCATTTTTGCAAACCTCGATGCTTCGGTGTTTATCATATGGTTTTGTTAACCCAAGTATAAGAATGCGGCGGATCATTGATATTTTCAAATAGATATGTTTAACTAATCGAAATAATTATTTCTATGCTATATTTTTTTTTGCTTTCTTTGTGAAGGAATTTAGCGAAAGTATTTAATTTTTAAATATAGAATATATTATAATTACCAATTCTTTCTTAGACGCTTGGGTCAGAAGATTATTTACCATACTCATGGCGTTTCGACACTGAGAAAGCAAATTGATTAGAAGTGGTCGTTTAGCATACTTTTGTCAGGATTACATATTTGTAAATGCGAAACTTTGCATGACCAAGTAAAATTTACGGGTGATGCGCAATGTCTAAATTGACTTGCGCTGCTTGCGGACCGCAAATGATTTTAAAGTTCCGCAACTAAAAACTTATATGTGCATGTAGATTTTAAAATTTCACATATTATACTTACATGCGAGGCTAAATTTTTGTAACCCGCCATAAGTACAGGTTGCGGGGCCACAACTAAATCAAAAATAGAATTTTAGACATTGGTAATACGGCAATGATTTCAACAATTTATTTACTCCTCATCCTATTGAACACTCCGAATAATTGAATAAACTTACATAATCAATTTTTAGAACCCACTTATTCTCAAAGAAAAAATTCAGGTTCGTGCTCAATAAGTTTTGTTATCACAAAATTGCCGCATAATTTGTTTTGTATGTAAAGAAATTAAGACCATCACAACGAGTTAATTGTAATAATCCAATATACTTTTCCGATATTTTTTACTATATGGATGCTTCGATCAGGGAAATTAAATTGTTATGTTTGGATTTCGAAGAAAAGAGTTTTTTTGATTAATAAAGTATTTGTTTGCTATTAAGTCACGTTATCTTATAAAAAATCATTGGCTACGAAAAGTTGGCTGAAATGCTATGCACTGAATTTACATGTATATTGCATCAAAGGCTATTATGTTTCTCTTTGATGATACATCTCATATATATTTCAGACGCTTGCTCCTATTCATCCTATTATGCATTTAAAAACATTATGTCGTATACAAACATCTAAAACTGCAAGTACTATGTACACCATCCCTAAATACATACTCCGGCTCAGTCCTAAGCTTATAAGCCCTCTAATTATTTATCCTCTATAAATGCAAACTCTCCCGCCCTAACTGCACGGTATTCTGAATGATGTTATAGTCCCTAGGGGTGCATTAAGGGATGTTTACTGTATTACTGCATCTACGATAACTTTACGCCATCTCTTTAGGATATTCTTCAATGATGTTGGATTGCAAAATGATACTTTCTAATCTGAAAGTACGCATGCCAGCCAAATATTTATCCGCATAAATTAAATATTTATCGTCTCATAAATATACTAATATCATATATTAAATCATATTGATCGCTTACAAAAAAAAATTGAATCTCTTAAACAGACCAGTAAAATTTTTAACAGTGCTATGAATTTTAATGCTAAATCGAGCCCATGACTGAACCAATTTTGGTAGGCTTACACTTGATATTATTACGAAGTAGCACAACCAACCTCTTGCTTTGTTATTCAGTATTTACATAATGCATGACTGCAAAAGCACAGTTCGATCATGAAACAAGATTCCGAATAGGAAGAACCCTCTTTAGAGTAAAAAAGTATATTCGGCATATAAAAGATTTACCAAAGGGTTGAAAAATCTCTATCAAAAATTATTTAAATAGCGAGATGCATTTATTTGTTTGTGTCAATTAATAATTTTCCTCAATCTCCACAAAAATATTCTCACAATCGAAAACAATTGGCCTTTTTTGAAAATTAGTGACAAACTAAATACGTCACTTTACTGCATAAAGTTAATCCTTTCAAGATTATCCTCTAAAAATATTTGCCAATCCAATGATTAAGGAACTCGGGAACCTGAAAAATTTGCTTATACAATCAAGACTGGTAGTTGATTCTTAGATAATAGTAATACAAATAGGAATTTTCTTTAGATTTCATTGTTCACTGTTTCAAGCTTAACCATAATTATGATAAACAATGCGGTTTTTTTAATTTTGAATTCTTTCCCTTAATGAAATCTGAATTTTTGTATTTCTTTTCGTTAGCAAATATTTTGAACTTTGCCCATTCGGGGTAAAACGGGAAGAGTTCCGATCCTATCTAGATTCACCATCTTAAAAAAAATTACTCTCTATGAACGTCTAAATGGAAAATGTAAAGACGTCATTAGTGAAACACTAATAGGTTACTCAGTCGTTGCTATTGACAGAGAGAATTAAAAATACGACGACAATCTCTTGTATGTGAAACTCTAAAACTATCTATCGGGGCTTTTTTGTGTTATCAGAATTTTCGAGTCAATTAGTGATTTAGAATGATTATAATGATAATGTGCTGCAGCTCTCTCTCTTTAAAAAGATAGTATTAGGAAATTTTTGAACGGGATTAACTTCTATGATTTAAAAAGGTATTGTCAATAACAATAAAAAATTTCATATCGACATTCTATAAATCGTGCGACTATTCCAAATAGTTGAATTTCATTTATGAAAAAACAGTATATAACTAGTATGAAAGAAATTTTATTTTTACACATGACGTATCATTTGGTCTTACATTTTACATAAACTCCCGAAAGGGAGCACTAAAAATGCATTATTGTAAAAAGGAGAATTCATACAAAAAACAAGTAGAATGTCATTTTTTTTTTATAAAAATAAACATAACGATAATGGATAATGATAAAGAACAATCAGATTTTTAAAACTATTTGTTTAGCTCAAGCATAATTTTTTAAACCAATAATGGAAAAATTTGGTGGCGTTTTTCGCGAAGATAAGATTCTTCAGTGGCACTTTTTTAATCTAGTTAATTTTTCGATACATCCACGCATAAATGTCATAAAGACAGACTGGGAAAAAACACAACTCTTCAGTGTTCCCATTTTTGCTTTTATGTTTATGTTTCCCTGAAAATGGTTAATTTTTTCGTCGAGTTTTATACTAATATATGAGGAAGAAGGATCTTTTCGGTCGTTTCGTGTCACTTTGCATAAAGCGTTGCCCCTGATTATTTCATCATACCGCTTCTTTTTATACAAAGTTCTATTAATTTTTCCGGCTATTAACTAAATAAAAAACCTCGCTAAATACTGGATTGGATTATTATCTTTTAGATCGTGTCGGTTACTTGCCACCGGGGTAAAGATCTACACAGTTGTCAGCATCTATTTTCTTGTCTCACGAATTCCAAGTTAACTTCAGAGTTGAATAATTAGATTTTTGATCGATGCGGACTGGAATGTATACCTGCATTATTCGATTTTATATTAAATATCTTGTTTGAAAGAGATTATTATTAAATTGTCCAAAAATACAAACTTTCTTGTTAATCAATCTTTCCTTTTCGAGCAACGAAATGAAAAATTCTCCGTAAAAATCATAGTGATGACGTATTCATGCATCTTTCTAAGCCGAGAAGGATGCCACCAACCTATCGCAAATACATGGAACCTTTTTATTATACTTTTAACGTATGTTTTTTGAGTGTTATTGTTATTCATTACACATGGCATTCATTCATTTCACTTTTGGTGTCACGCGAAACTTTTTATTGAGACTATTTGAAACGGATTTTTTTATAAATATTGTATACTCCGATTCTGGACTAATAAATTTTCCTCCTTTTCGCTCTCGTCCTCTTTTTCTCGAAAATTAGCTATCTTTTTATTCCTCTGTATCGGTTTCTTGCGACCTTTATTTTAAGAAAAGTCGTCGAGAAAATTACTTTCCAAAAAGACATAAACTTTCTTTGAAACGAATAAAACCAATAAGACAACAAATAATGTCGGTTAAACGCAATAATACTACGACCGCTTGTGTCAATTGCCGTAAGAAAAGAACGAGATGTATTGGAAATTTTAGATGTCAGCGATGTATTAAACTTGGGCTTGAATGCATTTTCATTGCGCCAACAAAAAAACGTGGACCACAAAAGAAAGGATTACATGCGATAGTTGAAACAAAAAAATCCACTGCAAATTATTGCGCCGAAAGATTAGCTGATCATCAACAACAACAACAACAACAACAACAACAACAACAATCACCACAACCATCACCATCATACCTACCACCACAACCACAACCGATGACTCATTCGATATTCATAAACTCCCATAACAAAAATACCAACAACACAGAACGTAGTTTACGTCTACCCTCGTTTTCTCAAATAGAGAAAGAAAGTTTACAGTCGCATAAGATGCAGAAAAATTTAGACGATAGTTTTCTCATCAAACCTACCCTTTCACTCAACCAACAACACAATGGAAATGTTTTCAATAATAAAGGTAAATGATTAATGATAATAATATATATGAAATGACATCTAATTTTATCTCCTTTATTAATTAATTACATTCTTTAATTCTATAGAACATCAACGTTCAATAAATGAACCTCGTAAATCTGCATTTACTCCTTACTTCTCTTTACCTCCAATTTCTCCATTATCTCCTAATACGAATAATTCAAACTATTCGCGAAATCAAGAATATCAAATTAGCCCATCAATTTCTTGGTTTCCAAGAATGAAAAATTCAAATTCATCATTAAACCATCTTGGATTCTTGCCATCCGTTCCATTAATTACCAAGACTTCATCATATCCTTTCCGAAATGAATTTCAAGCAAAACCCGAATCCAGATTATTCTCTGTATAATCGTGAATATTCATCGCCACGATTATATTCTCCTAACTGCAAATTGAACTCCTTTCTTGAAGTTCTTTCTTCAATGTTCATATGCTACCGTAAGAATAACGGGAGCGAATACTTGACACTCATAGAACGGTGATAAAAGGTTTTCGCAACGCCGGCGTTTATCGCGAACCAATCTTCAGCATTGTGTATTTATTACCTAATATTCATCGGCAAATATGTGAATTATCAAAAAAAATTTTAAAGTTTGCAAAAACAAAATATACCAAAAAAATGATTTCTGCTAGCTTAGCTCTTAAGTTTTATGTTGTTAGCCAATTAAATCCCCTTATATTCAGTTCCCCTTTTTAAATACTCAAAATTAAGCGATATCCTTTGTAAATTATTCTCGGCTTGTACCATTTTTTTTTAAGACAAAATTTTTAGTGTTATGCTTTTGTATTCTTTTCTATCAATTCAAGCTAAAAAAAATATGAAAAGTCAGAAATAAATTAAGAAAAAATTAATATATTTAGTAATGTTTTGAAAAATCTATTATTTTCAAATTCGGATTACTTATTACGAGGGATAGCGTACAGTGTCAAATTATGAAGAATTTGAAAAATTCACTAGAGTTTTGACAAAAATCAAATTAGAATCAAACTTTTTTTTTAGAACACAACATATAATAACAACCTCTATAAGAATTGGATTTTAAGAACCATTGAATGAGTGTAGTGTATATATACTAAAAAGCATCTTTTTGAAAGAACAAACCTCTAAGAACTAAATTTTCTGGTCCATTGTGTTCTTATAGAGGGATGATTGTATATAATGGGAAATAATTGAAATATCTCTTATTGATAGTAATAATAAATTAAAAATAAAATAACTATATCAGAAGCTAACATTATCAAAACAAAATAATAAATCAAAATATTAATATATTTAAGCAAATCAAAATTATTAAGTTGAAAAAGCCAAGAAAAACTTATATAAGAGATTCAATAAGAATAGCTAAGTACTCAAATTTATTAGCTATCAGACATGATTTAATTTTTTTTATTAAAATTTATTGAGAAGAACTTTTAATTTAAAAATATAAATTGAAAATAAATTAAAACTTTTTAATAAACTATTACTAAAAATAAAAAATATAATAATATTTGATTAATAATTAATTATAAAAAAAGTTTTAAATTAACTCAAAATAAAAAGATTCTAAATAAATATAAGAAATACTATAATAAATATTGATAATTCTTAATATATTTAATTTATTAAATTATATAAATTTTTACAATATCAAAAATTTTCTTTTAATATAAAAAATATAATAATACAGTCTTTATTATATTAAGAAAATAATTATTAATAATCTTAAACTTTCAAAATATTTATTTTTTTAAATATTTAATTTTAAATTTGCAAATTTTAAAATTTTAATTAATTTAAAATTTAAAATTTGAATTAGAATTAAATAATTATTTTTATTTTAAATAACAAGATCTTTTAATTATTAAATAATAATATAAATATATTTTTAATTACTTTTTTATTAATTTAAAAATATTTTTATTTAAATTTATTTGAATAAATTTATTTTTAAATTTATTATATTTTTATTATTCATTTATAAAACTACTATTATATTATTTTATTTTTAATTAAATAAATATTTATTTCTTTTTATTATTAATTATAATTATATATTAATTATAATTAATATATGAAATTATAAAATCTAAATAAATTAATTAAATATAGTGGTAATCAAAAGTAATGACTCAGAGGCTAAATTTACTAATAAAATATAATGAAAATTAAAATTTTCTCTCTATATTAAAATTTATAATTTTAATAAGAAATAATTTTTATTTTTACATTAAAATAAAGTTTATTAGTTGTAGTTTAATATATATTTTTTTCAGATTTTTTAGATTTTTTCTGAAAGAGTTGCTCTAATTATAAAGTTA
>CAJVPS010000397.1:0-25632 GCA_910591765.1 Ambispora leptoticha
CTGTGGCTGCGCTATATGCTGCGCCATGTCTACTGCGCCACGCGAATAAGCTAATTGGTTACAATATAACAAAAATAATAATTAAAAATATAGCAGAGATAATAATTAAAGATATAATAAAGATAAATAGTAATTATAATAACTAAACTGAAAAATAAAAAAATATATTTTTTTTAATATTAAAAAAAGATTAATATTTTTAATCTTTATAAAAAATAAACTAGTTAAATTATAAAAAAAACTTACTATTATAAAAAAACTAAATCAAAAACCAATATCAAAATAAAAACAAAAATAAAAAAACAAAATATTTTATAATTCTCTTGTCATTATATAATATTAATTATCTTTATCTCTCTTGATCAATCAGAATTTTATTTGTATTAATCAATCATAATTATGAATATTTCACATGATTTATTTTTGCTTTAGATATTTTTTAAATAAGATAATACATATAAAAAGTTTCTTAAATAGTTTGTGAAGATTAAAATTATCTCAGTTTATATCTATTATTTTTCTTCTAATTTTTCTTATTATTTATATTATTTTTAAATTCTTTAATACTTTAATATAATGTAATTTTTCTCTTTCATGAAGCTGAAAAATACTCTTCATATTTTGGTAAATAGATAAAACTAATTAATATTACTAATATTTAGTTAATATTAAGAAGCTGAGAAATATTTTTATATTTTAATAGATAAATTAGGATAAGTACTAGGGAAATTAAAAAAATATATGTAACATATATTTCATAGATAAGTAAGCCAAAAAATATATATAAAATATATTTATAGATAAATTATTAGTAAAAATTAAAAAAATATGCTTTATATATTTTATAAATGAAAAAGACAAAATCAAAGCTGAAAAAATATAGTTTTTATAGATGGAAATAATAGTATAAAAACTTATATTAACTAAATATACTATTTTTTGATCTGATAAATATATATTCATATCTTATTAAAATAAAGATTATTAATTAAAATAGTATTACATCATTTAGTAAAGAGCATTAGTAGAGAGATTCTTTTAGTATTTCTTCAATATCTTCTATATTAAAGATAAATTCTTTAAATTTAACATTATTATTCTTTTTACAGATAATGATAATTAATTATGATTTTAATAAATTATTAAAGAATAATTAAATAGAATTTTAGATAAGTACAATTAACAAATATACATATTTTTAATTATGTTTTCCATGCTAATATCATTTTTATTTATTCTTATTATCTTCTATAGCTACAATATTTGTATTATTAGTTAATATACTCTTGGCAAAATATGATTTTTCTTCATGATTATCAGACTCTTCTGGACATAATAAAAATATTAAGTATGACTTTCTATTTATTGATATCCAAGTTAGCTATCAATATCTTTATCATTCTGTTATCTGGATTTTCTCTTCTATTAATATTATTCTACTTCATCTCATTATTGCATGAATATGATGCTAGTTATTGACTGACTTTTCAATATAAATTCACTTGATTATCTGTTTGAATGATAACTAATTTGATTTGACATAAGTCCAAATCTCTTCCTCTGAATTTTTATCAATAATAATATCATTAGGCATATTATTGATAGTGGCTTCTATACTATTAGAATTAGCAACTTGGACTTTTTCAATCTTGGTAAATATAACAGATAAGATGTTAGTTGTAATTTCTTTACTTTTAGGATTCCTTAAAATAAGAAATGGTAGAGTGATGTAATATTCAAAATCACAGTATAGCAGCCTTCATCATTTGCCATTGGGTATAATATTAATCTGCTAGACTAAATACTTACATAGAAGAAAGTGACTTTCAAGAAAGGCAGGACAGCTGCAGACCCAGCAAGTAATATCAGTAAAATATAAACTATCTAGATTTGTTACTTTTATACTGATATTTCACTTTCTTTTGCTCTTAACATGCTCATCAGTTTGCTAATTATTACTTACAGATGTAATAATTCATACTTTCTTGAAATCATTTCACCACTATGATATCATCATGCCAGTTAGAATTTGGGATAGTTACTCTTTTTATGCTGGTATTATCTCGTTGATAAGTATCCAAAGCAGCAAATTAAGTCTTAAATAATTAAAACAGTATAGATAATACCTTTTAATAACACTCCAGTAGACTTTAATTATCATTGTTATTTTTCCAAAAGATATTATGGATCTAATTAATTATACCTACAGATATTATCACTCTAATGAATACTAGTTAGTTCAGAGATAGGTCTATAATAATCACAAAAAATTTTTCATACAGAATTAATATATTTCTCTTACAGTACTTTATCTGATATTTGTTGATATTATGAAGTTTCTTTGAGCATTAATAGATATTAATAAGTACATATTGAAATATTTTTGCATTAGCTTCAAAATTAACTCTTGATATGCTAATGGACAGATAATATACATTCTTGAATCGTAATTTTCTTGTATTAGGTAAAAGGTGAGATTAATGAAGTCAAACTTATTAGTTACTTTATTAATATTGTAAGTTATGGTATATAGTTGTGTTTCATGTTGTATTTTATATTGTATTTCATAATCTGTATTATTTAATGGCTTGGCTTTCTCTTTAAGCTTAAGTTTTAGGGTCTGATTCATATGTCAAGCATATAATTGAACTGCCAAAGATTCTCATATCTTAGTTGCTATATTAATCTCTGCGAAATCTTTATCAATAAACACAAATCTTGGATTAATATCACATAGCTTCAAGATTTCTAGGAAGCTCTCCAAGACTTTATAATATCTACTTATACTAGTACTCATATCTGCCTTAGTTATATCAAGTATAAGATAAGCAATTAAGAAGCTGATATCTTTAACTTCTGCTATAATACCATAAAGTTCATAGTATTTGTATGCAGTTTTATAAGTGACATCTAAGTATATTAATACTATAATTCTTAATTTTGTTCAGTAATGAGATAGTAAAATCAATAGTTATGGTCTTTAAATCTTTTATATCAAGATACAAATAGAAACTATAACTATCATATTTATTAAGTAACTTGCAAGCAGATTCAATATGATTATTATAATGTTAGAATAACTTCTGGTCTACTATAGACTTTTAAAAGTAAATATGCTTGAGAGAGTACTTTGAGATATCAAATCCTTAATATTATAAGTGATTTTTTAAGTTTATTATAATAAGATACAAATATGTATTGATCTCTTCTCATAATTTATTAAGCATCTCAATATAAAGATCTGGACATGAATAGAGAAATTTATGATATATATTTACTGTTATAATACTGAGTATCATATTGACGTATATGATAACTTTCCCTTTATAATCATATTATATTCATCATTTATAATTAGAATCTTTATATATTTTACTCTGTGTATCTCTCGATTAGCAATATAAATAAGAAAAATAACTAATTACATTTTCAAATTTTCTGGATATGTTTAAATTATGAAAACTTTAATAATATATCTCAGTTAATAAGTAATAATCTAATAAAAATTTATTTCACAAGATGAAATTACTTACTTTCATGAAAAATTATTATCATCTTTAACTTCTGTAATTACAAGATCAGCTATCTCCTTTGCTATCTTGTTTTGAGTAATAATAATATCTAATTATACCAATAAGTGAGTTTTATAAGCTATATCAGCTATTCTATCAATATATATATCAGCTATTAGATCTTGGATTTCATGTTTGATAAAGTCACTCATATCAAGATAGTTAATTTTAATTTATATGATATCATTGATATGTTCTTATGATTCTCCTAACATATTCACTGTAATTTTAGCTGATAATATATGCTCTTTATTTCTTCAATCCTGATTCTTCTTACATCTTCTACATATCTTGTGACATATATCATTCCAAGTAAATTGATTATTAGGATGATTACATTTGTATTTAGTACAAAACATCATTTTTTTAAGAATTTATTTGTATATAATTAGAATTTAGGTATTGAACAGTAGTATATAAGAGATCTTTTATAATATATTTAATATATTTATTTTGTAATTAGCATTAGAATTTAGGTATTAAATAGTAAAAAAGTAACATACTTTAACATATTTAAAATCATGTGATTATAAAATTTGGAAATTTAAACTTTAATCATCATCTAAATTAAATCTAATATGATATATTTATCTAGATTTTTTAGATTTCAATTACTTGATAGTATACAAGAGAAATAGTATTTAAATATTATATTGAAGATGTATTTATTAAAATAATAAATTTTATTAAAATAATAAATCAGCTTAAATAATTTATATTAACTTTATTTTTTTAATATATTATTAAATGTAACTGGATCAAGCTAAGTAATATCCCATAAGTTGGAATTAATAGATTGAAAGTGCCAGTGTTAATCAGCAATATCACGTGATCTGAACTTTTAGAGGTCACCCTGGCAGACTCAAAGATATCTTATTGAAAATTATTATATTTTTTAATAATCAATTAAAAATATTATATTTATATATTCAAAATAATTAAAAAAATTTAAGTATTATAAGTAATTAATACTTATAGATTTAATATATAAAACTAATTAATATTATTTACTCTTTATATTTATAATACTTATAAATGCTAAAATATAAATATCTACTTTTTTGTGAATAGTGAGAATAGAAATATAATTATAAAAGTATTAATAATAATTTATAATAAATATTATTATTAATCTGAAATTAAAAATATTAAAAAAATCTTTTTTAGTATAATTGCCGATAAATAAGAATATTAAATAATTCTTTATATTATTTATATTATAAGAATATAAATATAAAGAATTTATAAAAAAACTTAAAATATCATAATTATAATAATATATAAAAGAATAAAAATTAGTTATGAAAGTCTTGTTTAAATTATTATTAATCATTATTTTATTTTTATTATATATAATTATATTAAAAAAATTATATAAAAAATATATAATAATGAAATTTATAAATTTGTTAATATTTTTTTTATTCTTACAAGTTATAATTATAAATTTATTAGAATTCTTTTATAATAAATTAAAAAGAAAAATATCTTTATTATATTGTTACTATAGTGATATAAAATTTCTTAATTTCTTAATTTTTTCTTAGTTATACAAAATCATATTTTCTTATAATTTTCATTTATTTTATAAATATCCCTATTTTCATATCATATATTATTATATTTATTATATTTTTCAGATATATAAATTATTATAGTATTACTAACTAATACTATCTAATATACAAGATATAATTAAAGTATTATAGTATAAATAATTAGAGATATATTATGTTAAAGTATATTAAAAGATGTCAAAGAATATTGAAGAATATCAAAATATGTGAAAGAATATTAAAAGATATAAAAAGATATTGAAAAATATAGAAAAACATAAAAGAATATGAGAGAATATCAAAAGATGTCAAAGAATAAGAAAAGATATTTAAGATCATCATCCAAATATAATGATTTTATCAAAATTAAAAATGATCTTTTATTATACTATTCTATTATGTACATAAATATTATATTATAAATAATAATAAAAATATAAATTCCAAATATAAAATAAAATATAGTAGTTAAAAATAAAATTGTAATAATAAATATAATAATATATGATATGAAAATAAAAATATTTATAAAATAAACTAAAATTATAAGAAAATATAATTTTGTATAACTAGAGAAAAATTAAGAAATCAAGGAATTTTAGTTTACTATGGTAATAATATTTAACAAATTTATATTATTAAATAATAATATTTAATAATTTATATTGTTAAATAATGATATTTAATAATTTATACTATTAAATAATAATATTTAACAAATTTATACTATTAAATAATAATATTTAATAATTTATATTATTAAATAATAATATCTAATAATTTATATCATTAAATAATAATATTTAATAATCTATATTATTAAATAATAATATTTAATAATATATATTATTAAACAATGATATTTAATGATATATTTTATTAAATAATGATATTTAATAATATATATTATTAGATAATAATATTTAATAATATATATTAATAACTCTAATATATATTAATATATATCAAATATCTATTTCAATATATATTAATAACTTCAATATATATTGATATAATTAATAATAAAAATTAATACAAATCATTCCAAAAAATTTTCTGATAAAGTTTAGATTTTATATTCTTTTGGATATTTATTATCTGAATTTATTTTATAAAATAAATTGATAAATTTATCTATATATTCTTCTACAGTATCAGTCTGTTGCAAGATTTCAATTTTATCTTACTATTAGTCAATTTGTTTTCTAATCTGAAAGTGAGTAGCAAATTAATAACAAAAGCTATGTGATAAATCTTAATTATTATTTCAAGTAGTTAGTTAGATATTATTATTTCTACTTCTTTTATTATATTACAAGATAGCAACACTTTCTAGATATTCTCTAACTAATTGTACTTTTTTAATATTTGTAATTCTATTAGCTTGTATAATAATATTAAAGTCTTTGAGTTACTCAGTTAGATCTTGATTATTTTCTCTATATTTTCTAATAAAAATAATAATTTTTTTTATAAACTAGTTATTTTGATTAGTTATATAATTGGTAAGAGCTTAAGAGTTATAATAAGATTATTTAAATTATTATTATTATTATTTTATATCATATAATTATCTTCTTCTTTAGTTTGTTAATTGTTATTTTCTGAGTCTATTTAATTATTTTCTTCTAAATTTGAAGATTTATAATTTTCTTCTGGTTTTGGAGTTAATAAAAGTTATATTAGAGAATTAGAAATATTTTCTGAATTTTTAGTTTTAGAATAATAACTGTTAATATCATTATTGTTAGATGAGATTCTTATTTGAGTTTGTAAAGTAAAGTCTTGATAAATAAATTGTTAGTAAAATTATTTAATTAAGTCTAATTGTTTTTTAAGTATTGATATAGTCAAAGATAAAGATATTAACTAATTATATTATTTTTTGTTTAAGATAGATGATGTGTATCTTACTCAGATCAAGTGAAATTAATTTATAAAATAACAGATAAATAATTTGATTAATTAATATTACTTTAATATATTCAGTAAGTAATCAAAATATTAAAAATTATAAAGAAAAATTTAATTAAAAAGAATAATAATAGGAGTAAAAGTCTTGAATAGGTATTCTAATAATAAAATTAGAGTCTTAATATACTTGTAAGTGATAATTAATAGATAATCTAATAAAAGAATAATAGTTAATCATGAAAACTCAAGACTCAAAATATTTATCAATTATATATAAAAGAAAAGAGTATATAAAGAAGAATAAAAAAGAGTATAAAAAGTATATGAATATAATAATATATATATAGAGAGGATCTTTCTTTATAGAGAAGATATCAAAAATATATTATAATGAATTGATAAGTGAATTTTCATTTAAATTTATCTTAATAATATAAAATTGAAAAAGATTGAAATAATTAAGAATAAAGAGAGAGAAATTAAATTATATTTTTAATAATAACAAAGATTTCTAAGATCTGTATCAATATCTATGGATATTATCTTTAAAAGAAAAATAAAATAATAAAAAAAATAAAATAAATCAAGAAAATTATAAAGATTGATTAGTAAAGTCACTAGTAATCAATATAATTTAGGATTTAAGATAATTAAATAGTAAAGCTATTATTAATTAAAGAAGACTATAACTAAAGAAAGATAAATTCTAAAATATGAAAACTAAATAACTAAATAAAAAGAATATGACTTATTTATAATAAAGATTTTCTACTCTTAAAAATAATAAAATAAATAAAATAAAAAGTATAGCTTATTTATAGTAGAGGTTTTCTATTCTCAAAAACAATATCAAAAATCAAAAATCAATATAATATTAAGAAATAAAACTAAGTAAAAAAAAATATTAATATAATTAGAAAAGAAATTTTTCAAAAAGTTTACTATTATAATAATAAGCTTTTTAATTATATTTTCTAAATAATTCAATTTAAAATTATCTATTTCAAGCTGGAATAGCAAATCCTTTTATATATTTTTTGAATATATAAATTATTATAGTATTACTAGTCAATATTATCTAAATATACATGTTATAATTAAAGTATTATAGTTTAAATATTAATATTTTGAAATATATATTAAAGAATATTAAAAGATATTAAAAAATATTAAAAAATATTGAAGAATATGAAAAGATATTGAAAAATATGAAAAGATATTGAAAGACATAAAAAGATGTTAAAAGATGTGGAAAAATATAAAAAGATATGAAAAAATATTAAAAGATATGAAAAGATATTTATAATTAATATTCTAAATATAACTGTTTTACCAAAATTAAAATAATCTTCCATTATACTATTCTACTATATATATATATATATATATTATATTATAAGTAATTCAAAAATATAGATCTTGAGTAAATATAAGATATAGTATTTAAAAATAGAAATATAATAATAAATATAGTAATAAAAATAAATATATAATATAAAAATAAAGATATTTATAAAATAAATAAAAATTACAGAAAAATATGATTTCATATAATCAAGAAAAAATTATGAAATTAAGAAATTTTATATTATTATGATAATATTATGTTAATATGTTTTGTAATTATAAAAAATTTTATTTTTATTAATTTAAAGAATATAATACCAAATTTTTATAAATTTTTAATAATTTTTTATTAAGCTGTAGATAAAAAATATATCTATTATTATCTTTTATACTAAGTATATAATATTTATCTTTATTAAAATTTTATAAATAAAATAAATTATTCTTTTTATAAATAAGTAAAATAATATATATAATTCTATTTAATATCAATTTTAATATTTAAATCTTTAATTATATAAATTATTATATATAATTTTTTCTTAAAAAATAATTGATTAAAAAATTAAATTAATAATAATCTTATTAAAAATAATATTATTTTCTAAATTTATTATTAAAAAATCAGATAGTTTTATATTTTTAAAAAAGTTATTTAATATAAATTAATAATTATAATACTTGAACTATTTTTTATTTTATCAAAATCTTATTCAAATTAATAAAGATAATTTAGTATTATTTTATTATTTTTAACTTATTAAATAATTTGTATTATAAACTCTTTATTATCTATTTGAGTATTAATTATTATATCTATTTATATTAAATATAATATAATCTTCTTATTATATATTATAAAATATCCAGAAATTAATATGAAAATTCAAGATATTAGTGAAGTATTAAAATAGAATTCATATAAAAACTAAGTTAAGAATAAATAAGAATTTATTATAAATTTTAATTTTTATTATAATGATTATTATTATTAAAATTATAAAACAGAAATATTATCTTTAAATAAATAATCAAAGTTATATGAAAAATAAATAGTTATTAATATATTTATAAATAGTTAATATACTAAATAATATTATAAATAAGAAAAGAAAAAGATAATATACCTAGTTATTTTTATAAAACAAGATATAATAAAAATTCTAAAAAAAATAATTCTCTAAAACAAAAATAGCTCAAAGAATTATATGATTTTTCTTGGCAAAATCAGATGATTATGATGTAGTAAATTATGTATAGTACAATAAAATAATACAGTATGATATATAAATTACTAATTAATTTTGTTATATATAAACTTGATAATTTAATACTAAGCTTTTTATAAGTTTATAATATTTACTAATTATATATAAATAATTTTAATTTTACTTAATATTATAAATAATTTAATTTATACTTTAACTTATTATTATAAGTTATATCTTAGATAAAATCTATCTTCTTAAATATAACTTATAATAATATTTAATAAATGATCTAATATTAATTATATATATTTATTATCAAATTTTTAAAAATGAAATTTAAATATATTATATATATAAAATATTTTATTATTATCTTGTATATAAAATTTTTTTTATTTTAATTAATATATTATTAGCTCTTCACATAGCTTTAATATTATTTTAATTACTTGAAAGATTAAATTAATATTCTTTCAAGAACTAATTATTGAATTTTCTATAAAATTTACATATATCTTAAAAATAAGTTAATCATTAATTTCTCTATTTAACCTATTTCATGACTTTTTTACAATATAAAGTAAATGTTATTTACTAAAGATCATGTTTTCTCAATTATTAAGCATATTATATTATAAAAAAAATGAAATTATCTTAGAAAAAAATTCAGACCAGCTTTTTGTACAGATTATTTAATGTCAATATCATTAAATAGCTCAGAATTTTTTTTAACTTTTAAATATATATTTTTTTTATTAAGCTCTTATGATCTTCCAGACTATGATAAATTTTTCCTACATGTATTTCTTTTCTATTTGGCAAGAAAATCATTGTATTATTATCAGATTATGACAAATTTTTCATGTAGCATGCTTGGCACTCAAAAAATTACCATTTTTCCCTTGTCAGCTGAGTACGATAAGTACTATATTTACATTTTGCCTAGAGTATGTTTAAAAAAGAGAATAAAAAATTTAAGGGTCAACAATAACAAAAAGGTGCATATATTTGTATAAACGCAAATGGGCATTATTTTCTGTGGCGACTGTACATGTAGCTAGATATATCTTGATGCAGTCTTTCTCTCGACCCTTGTCGCATCTGCAATTCTTTAGTCTAAATAACTTTGGAATTGCTTATGACAATAAAAATTTATGAATCCGCCAATCTATTACAATTATAATATCAGCATCTCAAATCAAAGAAGCTAAGTAGCGTATTGCAGATTACGTAGAGACAGATCCAACATTATTACATCAAAGAGTTATTTCAAAGTTTTTAGCAAATGTTCATAGACATTAATAGATTAATGTATGCATAAGCCAATATTTTCATTAAAACATACTTCATTTTGTGTACAGAAGCTCAAAAAATTAAGCTAGATTAACTGTAATAGAATTATGACTTATGTTTAGGAGGATAACCAATAGCTTTAAAATGTTAATTCAATAACGTTTATATAAATATATGCAACAACACATGTACGTGTACATGCACATGTAATTAGATATGGACAATACATGTGCGTTGTTTCTTATTTGATCGATCTTCCAAATACGCACATACACGTATATTAATAGAACAGTTTATCAGAGGCTAACAATATTTACGATAAGGAAGGTTTTCCCATAGCAATAGAATTTATCTCACGTTAACATATACATATCTGCAGATAAATATAGCTATAAAAATTTTGTTTGTTGATGTCATAACATTAGTAAGGGCCCACCTCTCTTTCATGCATTCATTTCGGAACATGGTATTCATTCTAACATAATGTGTTTCAGGTTTTGGCACATCTAAATTTTTTCAAATTCAGTTATGTTATGATCTTTATTAGGAGATTTTCTGAAAATTTATTAGAAAGAATAATTAAGAAATTTGGTATACATGTAATCTTTATTGTTTCAAAGAATAATATTTTGACCAAAATATGCAATTATACCTGTTATTTAATTATAGTTCATGATGGCTGAAACTCGCACTCATCAACGATACATGTTCAAGATAGGCAAATGCAGTACTGTATAGCCTCTGGATTTTATCGTTGTAATGTATAAAATGAGTACCTTTCTTCGGGTTTTTCCAAATCAACGAAAAAATCTGAACGCATAAATTATGGCAAGAATCTTTTATAATTTCGTACTCTTTCTCTTAATCCTTGTTCTTGTAACGACTTTCATATTTGCTGAACCAGTTTATCCTCCTGGTCGTAAGTCATAATTTTATTTTTAAGCTTTTATTATCAAAGATGAAGTAAAAATATTTGCATGTACATTTTTTGATTTTCGTATTCTTTCTCTTAATACGCGCGCACTTGTTACTATTTTCATACTGCTGCTGCACTGTTCTATCCAGAACATCCAGGCCGAGTTGATCCTCCTCCAAATCGTAAGTCATGATTTACTTTTTTATAAAATTAATAAATTTTGAAAACTTTGTTTTCAAAGCTGAAGGAGTCATTAATAAAAAATTTGCTTTACATTTTTTTCGAATTTCGTATTCTTTCTCCTAATTCGCGCGTATTTGTAACGATTTTCGTATTTGCTGCACCATCAAAAGATTCAACTTATCCTCCTCATTGTAAGTCAAAATTTACTTTTTTATAAAGTTAATGAATCTTGAACTCTAAGCTTTTGAGGAAGGAGACATTAATAAAAATATTTGTTTTTACATTTTTTTCGATTTCCTAATTTTTAAAACTTTGAAATAGCTTACAAATGTGCTCCATGCGAACCAAGAATGATGTGCCCCATGTATTGTGTAGCAAATACATAAAAGGGTCATTAAAGCTTGCTTGGCTTTAAGATACTACTTTAGTTATAATAATGGCGGGTTATAAGTTCGGGTTAAATTTTAAACTGTAAAAAGGCGCTTTGCACAAAAAAATTATAATTTAGACAAAGTTATTATATTTTTCAAAAAACATTATACTACACTTGTTTTCGTTTTAATACGATGTTTGAGCGAATACGTAAATGCATTTTTTATGGTAATTACAAGTTTACTAAGGATGCCTATATTATTATTTAAGTATCACTTAATATTCTGCTCCCCGTCAAGAGTTAAAATAAACTCTTCAAATATTGTAGCTTAAACACATTTCCATCTACGCGTAGTTGTTGATTTCACTTTTTCTTATTATTGACCTTGCTAAATGTTCTCTTCTTAAATAAAATTTTTTTATTAAACATTACACTGATGCAAAAAGTTTTACATCACGAAAATTTTGTACAAAAAATTTTCACATATCCTCATATTTTCTAAAACCTAGAAAAATATAAAAAATTACCGTCGTTTGCAGTCATAATAAACATAATAAATAAAGCTCTAGCTCTTTGCGAAAAAAATGTTCGGGTCATGTGATTTTTTAAGATCAATTTAGCGAAAGTTCCTGTGCGTAATATAAGCCTTATACTCACAATTGAAATATTTCATAACTAGGCTAGGATGTATTTTTATATGTAATACAATTGATATATAGACTATTTATTCAATTACTGAATAAACTTTTAAATTATTACTTTTTGCCTATAACTACAAGACATAATGCAAAAGATAAACAAAACATATGCTTCATATGCTTTCGATTACCTATATGAATGGTTTTATATTTATTTAGTTTGTATATGCTAAACTAAGGTATGTATATATATGTGCGGTGCAACATTAGAGAGCAAGTGACTCGAGATGGCCGCTCGAAGAGTAGGGTAAATCGGCGTTTGATGTATCGTGGGGGACTAGCCATCTATGATGTTTGATGTGTAATGGGCTATCGGACTCGAGACTACCAGAGGATGCTCTTTATTAAAGTATGTATGTACTTATAGTAATTGTGATAGCTGTTAAAATATTTTTTATGTCATTACATTAGGTAACCTAAAGTTTCGAGTTGCAAGTTATCACAAGAGCTCCATATAATTGTTAATTGGGTGATTAATACTCGTTGTACGGCGGTCGCATAGTTGACTCCGAATATTTATTCATTTATGGAAACAAAAGTGCTACTTATTTAAATGTTAAATACTTTTATTATTAAAATATATAAACGAAACATTGGTCATTTCTAATATACATATTTCTAATATCTAGAATAAAGTTACCGTAATGATACAATAATGCTAATTCGTTAATTCCATAATTTTCATATCGAAACTTGCTCCTTATCAAAATTGGTATCTTTATTTCTTTTGAACCTTACAAAATCGAAGGCATAGCTTCTTTGAACATGCATGTGTTGATTTTTGATTCTATGACTTGATTATTAGATTTAATTATTTTCTTGAAATCCATAATATTGTTTCAGAATAAATCTATTTGTATGATTGGATAGTTGTTTTATTATTTTGAATTAAAAGTATATATCGTATCTCCGTGTAGATTAGGGCTCAGGAGACCTTTAAGGAACTTCAGTGAAACTTTACGCAGATCATTCAGTCTAGCTCTCAACCCTTGTCGCATTTACAATTCTTTAATCCAACTAACTTCTGAGTTGAGTGTGACATAACAACGATACCAGATAAAATTTATAATATAATTCACACCATTTTATTACACCCGGTTCTTTTGTAGTTTTTTCTTGTGATAACTCAATATCCTTGATTTCACATAATAAAATCGAAACTATATCCTGAAAAAACGAAATCATGAATACAAGAATCCAATCACAGAATTCTGACGTGAAAGCTTTAATGATTGAATGTAAATGTATTTATTTATATAAAATTCATATTCGCATCAGGGACTACATTTTGAGAAGCTGTACTTTTCGGGATTTCGTGCATTTGGAAAGAAATTTAATTTTTTTTATCTTCGTTTGGAGCACATTATTGGCACTGTAATATCTAAATATTCAAATATTGATATACTTTATATTTAAAAATAAAATGCATCCTTTGAATGGAATTAGGTCTTAGTAAAAATTTGACTGCTTAAATTACATTTGAATATATTTTTGTTTTGTTAAGCTGTTCTACATTTTCAGAATTATCCAAAACGTATGAAGAAACCGAAAATTATTTATTATCTATTTAAGCTTCAAATATGGAAAGTAGGGATCAATTGTAAATTTCCGAAGCAGTTAATTTGTTTCTTGAATAAAATCATCGACTTTTCTAGGGCCTTCAGTGAAAAGCAGCTTGAGTGGCAATATTCAAGTGATTATTGGAAGCGAGTATTAACGGGAAAAGAGGAGAAAAGTTTGAAGTAGTGAATTATCCTATTCGTAAACCTTTGAAATGAAAGAAAATAGTTACCTTTATTCCCGGATCAAGTTAATTACCTTAATAAGTCAACGTTTGCCTTTTTGCGCATTATGATATTGCAATTTTCAATAATAATACGCTACGTATTAAACATGTGATAACTTTGTTTATTACATCAATGACGTAACGAGAACCAGATTCTACATATAAGTGGTACTCAATTAAAACCAGTATTATGCGAGCCGACACCTGGTGCCCGGTTTGGTTATATGAATAATAGTCGAATTAATCGGGACAAATTCAAACTTCCCATCCCTAGGTAAAAGCCCCCCAAAAAAGAAATATAATAGGTGAACAAGGTCTAAAAATTACAATAGAAGACGGTCACGAACGGCTACACCTCTTTTTTATTATATACTTGAAAAGTAAAAAAACTATTACTGTGAAACAAATATTTTAAACAGATTTACCGTAAATACATTTAATATATTAATGTCTCAAATTCCAGGAAGCTTACCTGGAAATCGAAAAAGTAACTTGATAAAGTCATATTCATATTATTCAATACAATTTATATTTTATTATACATTGAAATACCCTATCTAAAAAGGGTAAAAATTAATTTATTACTTCGCAAATACTGTTTCAATATCTATTCCTTCACGAACTTTAAAGATTATTTTGTAATCAAGTGGAAGAAAATCGAAATCATGACCTTTTCCTGCATCAAGATCGATTTTTATCGGTTCATTAGTTGATAAATCTTTTTCCAATTCAAGATTATATATCGCTAATGTATAGCCTATAACTGCACATAAATTAGAGTAAGCCAAGTTGACTCCTATGCATGCCCGACGTCCACGGCTAAATATCTATTAAAAAAAGAATCTTATTAGTTGATTCTAATCTAAATGAATATATACGACAAGAATTAATTACCCATGGATCACGAAGATCGTCATATTTCTTTAAGTGCCCGTTTTCATCTAAATATCGCTCGGGATGAAATTCATGTGGTTCATCAAAAAGTCGAGGGTCCGAGTGAATCCCTTCGACATTGACTAAGATTCCAGCATTTGCGGGAATATGGTATCCATTATAAGTCTCGTCCTGAGAGCAGCAATGTGGTATAGTTAAAGTTGCAGCTGTCCTGTTTATTGAAAATTTTTTGTTAGATATTACTACGTATTCCTCTTGAAAACCACAGAAAAAACTCCTTACCTAAATCGTAGACTTTCTTTGATGATAGCTTTCAAGTAATGCAAATTTGCATCATGTGCAAGAGTATAAAATTTTCCTTTCCCAACTACTCTATCTAGTTCCTGTTGAAGTTTGCGTTGTACTCTAGGATGATTAGCCAAAATAGCATAAATCCAAAGGAGAGCACCAATTGTCGTGTTAGTTCCCGCAATTACTAAATCATTACAGATGTTTATCACATCATATTTATCAAAAATATATTTCCCATTCTCATCTTTTTTGAATTCGTGTGTATATGGAGAGGCGACGAATGAGGGGTCGGGGTCGACCGTAGTCAATTTTAAAACTTCGGCGCAAATATTAGTTTCGGAATCTGGTCCGTTTTCAATCATTCGTTGCTTGATTCGTTGTAATAGACCATTACAGAATTCAAACTTCTTTGCGGTTAAAGCTCGTATCTCTTTTTCTAAGATTGTTTGAACACCAAAATATTTTAACCAGCTAAATACTGACATTAGATTTCCCTTGAAATCCATGAATTCAACTATCTCTTTAGTTAGGCTTGAATAACGTTCTAAAATAGCAGGATCACTTCCTAGATCACCAAATACAATTGTTATTAGAATTTTCGTAACAAGAAACCTAATCTCTTCGGCTGGATTTTGTGCAATATTATTGCCTTGAGACAATCGTTGCAAATACGATTTCGCGTTATCGCATATTACTGGGAAATAATTCTTTTCAATAAGATGAGGGCGAAGTGACTGCATCTCGAGCATTCTCATTGTTTTCCACCAATTTGTATTCTACAATATATCTTTAATAAGCCTTTATGCTGGATTATTATCAATTAAAAAGGAATCACTGTTACCGGAGAAAAAGCCACGCTTTTGCTTCCCTGGCAAAGTATCGCGGTAAATATACCAAGTTTCTATGGGAGAAATATTTATGAGGTTATAGTTTCGCTTTTTTCTTAGATCAATAGATAAAGATCAATAAAATAAATACCGGACGCGAAGAAAAGGATGGACCACGTGTGACCAATAAATCTTTTGCGATATTATGGTCATTGACAATGATCCAAGTAAGTTCTCCTAAATGCACTTTAAAAATCGGTCCAAAAGACCTTGACATCTTTGTGAAAGTCCGAAACATTGCTCCAATTCCTACTTGATGTAAATTTCCGATAATTGGTAAAGGAGTTGGACCCGGAAGTTCAATAGAACCTCCTTTTGACATATTTTTCCATTTAATTTGCAAATATGTTATTAAAATGAATAAAACTGAAGGCAATAATATATAGATAAATTCCATTTTTATATTTTCTCAAAGAAAACAGTTATATTCTTGTAAGATAACGTCAAAAGGTTTCAGCCTAAAAATACGATTTTTTCAGAGTAAGGATAACAGGGTTTAATGAATGAGCATTTATAATTACAAAATTTCTTATAGGGGAGTAAATTTATCTGCTTTTCGTGATCGACCCCAATTGTGTATAAATGGCTATGTCAATTTCTCATTGTACACGTGCATATATTATCTAATCCAAACCATAACCATACTTGTGCCAAAGAAAAACATGTGTCGTCTGGCAATCAAATGTGGAACATGAGATTTTTATTTTCAAATTTCCTGAATGAAAACAATATGATATTGCATACTTGCGTAACCACACCAGTATTGTCCATATACAGTACACCGATATAATAAACTTTTTTTGTTAGCTTCGTGCATGTAATTTCTTTTCAATGAATTTTCAAAATAAAGGCTCAATGGACTTTATCAATAACGATTAAGGTAGCAGCAACAAATTTGAGATTAGCGTCCACCTGCAGGAACGATTGATGAACAAATTTATAGTATGACCTTTATTTATTGTAATATGATAATTACAATGATTATTAATAAATGGCATAATTCTTTGCTATTATTTTGAGCTTGGAAAAGGAACGAACTTGTGAAGATTACTATGCTCACATGCGATAAATGTCAACCAAACAATATGGTTTTTGTTAAAAAAACTGACCGATAATGAATTACAGTTCGCATGGAAAGTAATGGCGCTTATTTTTTTTTTAAATCAAGAGTAATTTTCAATAGGCATCATGCTCTAAAATACATCAACACATGATATATTTTCCCTTCCAGATTTGAACTTAATTTGACAGGTTAAAAAATATTAACGATAAAACTATTACAATCAATGTTATTCCAATTTTCTTTTCCCAATTTTTACTCTATCAGATGAAATTAAATCCAATTGAACTTATGCGTTAACAATGATAATTAAAGAAGTTAAAAGAGCAATTTCGAAAGAATATAATGAAATGACACCTACTCAATGAATTTATTCGTTTATTTTTATATTTACATTATAAACTTTATAAATCATCGTAAAGCTGGTGAATAAGCACCTTTTTTTTTACAAACGAGTGGCTAAAATTACTAGTAACGCTGGTCATATGTATAATGCAGAGCGGGGTGCTTATTTTCAGGGAGTGACTATTCACGAAATTTTATGGTATATGTTTAAATACATATAATTTGCTTCGCTGTGGTATACCTTTATTTGTAACATACAACCTAACACTTGTAGAGCTTAAATATTTAATATATTTAAACCAATTATTTTAATTGAATATACATGTGAAAATAAATGTACATACCTTTACCCATTTGGAATCGTTATTAATTTTGAATTATAGATTCGACTCGTGTAAAATTGCATTTGAGTGGATTTGTTTATATTTGTAGAAATGCCTTTTGTAATTTCATTTCCTCGTCAAGTTCTTTCAATTTCTGTCTCTCAAGTTTAAGATACTCTTTAATTTTTTTTATTAATTTTTAGTGTATTCTAAAAAATTGTAGCACTGAAAAATCATCCGTTTCCACTCGTCGTCGTATTCCTCATCATTGTCGTTATTGTCTTTATCGTCGTCTTTATACATGTTGTTGATAATCCAGATAAATTCATAAAGTTTTGTTGAATTGATGTCGTCTATTTCACGTGCAAATAGCATTTTAATATCGATTGTATGTATTGCATTTTTTCAAAAATAGTGATTTTGCCTTCATATCAAACATATAATCCAATATTTGATATATTTAAACAATAATTTTCTACATAATCATATAATTGTGATATATTTAATAATTCATCATTTATTTCGTTTGCTACATATAAACTGACGTTTATTGATTTGGCATCGATATCTTTATCACATGCAAACTCAACTTTTTTAATACATGATTGATTTACTACCGCTGCATTTTTGAAAAATAGTGAAAAATTACCTTTAGTTGGAATATATAAACTAACACTTGCAGAACCTAAATATTTGATATATAACTCAATCTAAAATGTCATCTTAATTAAATATAAAATCATTGTACGTACCTGTATCAGTTAGGATTGATATTGATTTTGAAGGAAAGATTCGACCCGCGTAAATTGCATTTGAGTGGATTTGTTGTTTTTTGTTTATCTTCGTAAAAATGCTTTTTTACGATTTCATCGCCTCATCAAGTTCTTTTAGTTTCTGTTTATCAATTCTTAGAGACGTTTTTAATTTCTTCATGTGTTTAGGATGTTCTAAAGCTGAAATGTATCCCAATAATCTTCATCGTTATTTTAGATAGAGTAATAAATTCTTCAAGTTTCTCAGCAGTTGGCCTGTTTTTTTGGAATAGGATCCCAACATTTTTCAATAATAAATCTGCACCATCCGGGAATATTATTTGGTATCGCAGGTCGGACTCCTTTATTATATATGTCCAATACGAGATGTATATCACCAAATGGTCGTTCACCTGTTGCAACTATTCCAAACCTATAAATATCAGCAGCAGTATTATATGGTTTTCCGTTAGCACCTCTGAATTCATATAAGGAGGTACTCCACAAATTTCTTGTTTAGGTTTTTCTATATCTGCTGGACCGCTAAGTCCAAAATTCGCAATTTGAGGATGGTTCCACATTAATACATGTATATTCCAAGATGAACGTCACGATGTACAAACATTTCTCTGCTAATTTTTCGAAAAATTTAATTACATTAAAAAAATCATTTTAATAAATGTGCATTTTTTACCTCACGTATAAACTCTGGAGTAATTCGGTTTGAATTTTATAGTGATTTCGACACAACTTTTCTTTCTCCTCTTCGTTTAAATTTTTTTTCTTCATGATTCCATTTGTCAAGGTAGATGTGCGAAACCTCCTTTTGCAAGATATTCAACGTTGGTAAGGAATCCATTTTTATTAAAATACTTAATTTTGTTGCATTCTTTATTAGATTGTCGATAACTTTAACTTCGCTAGACATATAAATTCGTTTGTGATATTTGACGCAGTCATCGCATTGATAATTTCCTTGACAGTTAGTACATTTACTACAATCATGAGTATTGTGAACTAAACACTCATCGCAGCATCATTCCATTTACATTTAGTACATTCATTATAATGAAGCGTACTTTATTCCATTTTTAAGTTCACTGGATAAAATGCGTAATTGGTTTGAAATGATAGTAAAAAGAAAACGAGTTAATCGTTGTCGTTTTATGATTACGTAAGTGATAGAGATTCAATTCTATGTTCATGCAAACATGCACATACATCAAAATGAATTTTATTGCGTGTGTGTGTTTTGAGAGAACAAATACATGTAAAAGTTATTTTATCGCATTTAATACATGTAAATAGAAATTTTCGTATTAAATGCGCATGTGCCACAGAAAGTATCGCCCAATTTGCGTGTAACCATTTCTTAAAGATATATTTATCAAGTTTTCTCCCTTTCTTTGTTTACCTGCTGCCACTTCGTCAACACTATAATTGGTTAGGTTAAAAAATGGTGTTCAGCTATACGCAGCTTAACGAAATTGAAAAGGTACACCACAAATGCCGCTCAAATCGCAAAAAAGGGTACTAGTATAATTTATATGTTCCAAACAATTCTTTTCAAAACTGTTTATTTCAACTGGGATAGCAGGTCCTTTTATACATTTTTCAAATACAAAAATTATTATAGTATTACTAGCTAATACTATTTAATATACAAGATATAATTAAAGTACTATAATATAAATAATTATAAGTGGATTACGTCAAAGTATGTTGAAAGATATTAGAGCATGATTTTTCAAAGGCATTAACCTTCTCCATGGCATCTTTTAAGTTGTCAAGAGATTCCCAAGTTGCATTATAGAGAGGATAATCTAGCTATTTGACAAGATATTGGGGTTTGTGATAATGAATTCTTTTGTCAAGAATATTTTCAATTTCATATTCTTCTTCATTATCTGAAGTGATAATTGCTAGTGGTGGTTGATGTCTATTGTATTCATTATCAGGATTATATTTCTTTAGGAGTGATATATGAAATACTGGATGCAATTTCATATTCTGTAATAGTTGTAGTTTGTAAGCAACAGAAGATATTTTGATGATGATCTCAAAGGGATCTATGAACTTTGGTGTAAGTTTCTTGATTGTTCTTGTTTATCAACTAGAGATTCTATATTATGAGTAGAGAGAAGAACTTTATCTCCAAGGTTGAATTCTTCAAATCTTCTGTGTTGATTTGCATATTTTGACTGTCTTTCTTGAGCTTCTAGTAATAAATCTTTGGCAGTCTTTATCATAGTATTCTAGTGTTCCATGAAATCTTGAGAGATTGCAACATTATTTTGTTATGACAGAGTATTAATTAGTGTGTGAGATGTCTGTCCACAATTTAATTCAAAAGATGTGTGGCCTGTTGAAGTATTTTTACTGTTATTATAAGCGAATTCTACTGCAGCTAAGTTTTCATCCTATTTATTTTGCTGATAGATAGTATATATTCTCAATATTTCTTCCAAGATTCTATTTAGTCTTTCTGTTTAACTATCTATCTGTGGATGAAAGGCTATAGATATAGCAAGTTTTATGCCTAATTGTTCAAAAAGAGACTTTCAGAAGTGACTTGTGAATTTTGTATCTCTATCTGATATTATGATTATGGGTAAGCTATGCAATTTGAAGATATTTTCAAAGAATATCTTAGCAATATCAGATGCTATTACTGTTATTGTAGTTGATATGAAATGCGCTCTTTTTGATAATTTGTCTACAAAGACTACTATAGCATCATATTCAGACTTGATGGTTAGGAGTTATACTATAAAATCCATGGTAATATGTTTCCATCTATATTTTGGAATGACTAAAAGTTGTAATAATCCTGAGGGTTGTTGATTACTACTTTTATTACATTGACAAGATTCACAACTGATGATATATTTGTGAATGTTTTTATTCATCTTTGGCTAATAGAATTGCTGAGATACTGTTACATATGTTTTGTTAATTCCAATATGTCCAGCTATTGGTGCAATATGAAATTCAAAAAGTATTTTTGCCTTCAAATTTTTATCATCTAATATGGCTAAGCAATTAGTATTCTTCAAATAAAGTAATTCATCTTTTAACTCAAAGTTCTTTATTTTAGTATGTTATTTTGGATTGGTACTGTTGAAGTTCTTCAAGACTTCATAAATTTCTGCAAAATATTTATCTTCTTGATATTTCTTTATCAAGACTTCTTTATCAACAAGATTGGTGATAACTACTGAGATATTTACCAGATATGATTGATGTAAAAGTGCATCTACTACTATATTATCTTTGTCAGATTTGTATTTAACTTCAAAATTACTGGCCTGTAAAGTCTCTAACCAGTGAGTCTGTCTCTTGGAAAAGTTGTTGTGTTTTAATATATTTCAAAGAGGCATGGTCTGTGATAACTGTGAACTTCTAATCTTCTAAATATGACTTTTAGAGTCTGATTGCATAAACTATTGTAAGTAATTCTTTTTCATGAACTGGGTAATTTTGTTTAGCTGGTGAAAGTTTTCTGAATTCAAAAGCTATTGGTTGATCATCCTTGTCTTGGTTTTGGCTTAACACAACTCCTATAACGAAATCTGAAGTATCTGTAATGACTGTGAATGGTAGTTTTGGGTCAGGTAATAATAATACTAGTGCTGAGGTGAGATGTTACTTTAATTGTTCAAAAGCTTATTATGCTATTGTAGACCATTCATACTCTTGATCTTTGTGTAGAAGTGCTATAAGTGGTGAAGCAGTTGCTGAAAAATCTTTCATAAATTTTCTATAATAACTTGTAAGATCTAGAAATAAGTGAAGTTCTGATACATTAGTTAGTACTGGCCAATCTCTAATAGTGGTAATTTTTCTTTGATCAATAGAAATACCATCTGCTGAGATGAAATATCCAAGATATTCTATATACTGTTATATAATGTCACACTTCTTCCACTTGGCATATAATTTGTATTTGCAAAGTATTTCCAATATTATCTGTAAGTGTTGAATGTGTTCTTTTTTTGTTTTACTATATATCAAGATGTTATCTAAGTAAATGATCACAAATTTGTCAAGGTAATCATGAAATATGTTGTTTATAAGCATCATGAAGGTGGCTGGTGCATTAATAAGATCAAAGAGTAGGACCAAGAACTCATAGTGTCCATAGTGAGTTCTAAATGCTATCTTATGTATATCTTCTTCTGCAATGCGAATTTAGTGATATCCTGAATACAAGTTCAGCTTTGAAAAGTATTTTAAACCTGTAAGTCTGTCCATCAACTCATCAACTCTTGGTAAAGGATAGCGATTCTTGATAGTGATTTTATTTAAAGCTCTATAGTTAATATATAATCTTAATGTACCTTCTTTCTTATGTACAAAAAGAACTGGTACTCCAAAGGGTGAGACACTTGAACAAATGAAACCTTTCTGAATAAGATCAGCTAATTGTTTCTTAAGCTCATCTATCTCTGTGAAAGAAAGCCTGTAGGTAGGTCTGGATGGTGATTCAGATTCTGGGATGAGGTTAATTTTATGATTAATTGCTCTTTTAGGTGGTAATTAATTTGATAAGATTTCAGGAAATATATCTTAGAATCTTCTTTTAATGTCTAATACTTCTGGTGATAGCAATCTTTCTTTTGTTTCTTCTTTGTCTTTAGCATTATTAAGATGTATGGTAAAGAGTTCTGCATCTGCTGGTAGGTTTGCAATTTGTTGTCTTGATATATATATTGAATTGCAGCTGGAGCCTGACTTAACTTTATTGTCAGCTT
This sequence comes from Ambispora leptoticha, assembly GCA_910591765.1. NCBI lineage: Eukaryota > Fungi > Glomeromycota > Glomeromycetes > Archaeosporales > Ambisporaceae > Ambispora > Ambispora leptoticha. Next base: position 24,156 of record CAJVPS010000397.1, read on the forward strand.
GTACTTTTATTATCTTAGATCCATAGGTAAAGATTATGATATTATTTCTCCTATCTATGATTAGATTGGCGTGAAATAACCAAGATTTATCTAGGATAAGATTATATCTTTACAATTTCAATATCTGTACATTCATCTTGTGCATTCTATAAGTATCTAGTTTCAATTTATCAATCTTTACCATGGTGATGGCAGTAATCTTCTTGCCATCTGCGAGTTCTACAATTACTGATGTTGTCTTCTGCAATTTGACTTTGTTTTTCTATACAAATTTTTCATCAACTAAGTTTCTTGAGGTGCCACTATCTAGCAATACTCATGCTGATTTACCATTTACTTGGCCATTGAATTTTAATAATCTTTCTCTGTTATCTTCAAGATGTGTGAATTCAACTCTTTTATATGATGATGATGAAGATTCTTCTTATTTATCTTCTATGTTGGCAATTTTGGCTTTGGATTTTGAATAATAATTTTTGGTGAAGTGACCTGATTTGCCACAGTTGTAACAGGTGTCTTTTGATTTATTATTCTTCTGATTATTATTATTCTTTCTGTTATTATAATAGCTTTCTGCTTGATCAAGTTCCATTGGTATTGGACCATTATTCTGGTGACTTCTGTGTGAGTTCTGAGAGTGATGACTATTATTGTTTCTACTTGATAGGCCTAGTGATCTGCCTTGGCCATATATTGCTGTGTCATAGTGAATAGCTAATTTCCAAGCATCTTCTAAGGTTTCTGGTGCCTGGTAACTTATCTCTATCTTTATAGCTGGTTTTAGACCTTCTATGAAATATATGACCTGATCTAAAGTGTTCATGTCTGTAATTTGTTCAACTATATTTCTAAACTTTGTACTATAGTCTTGAACAGATCCTGTTTGGCAAAGAAGGTGAAGTTATCTACAGAGATGTTGTTGATAGTGTGATGGTTGGAATGCTTCTCTTAAAGCCGTGACAAAAGCTTGCCAGTTTTCAAAAGATTCAACACTATCATCCACCTTTACTTTGTTGAGATACCAATGTAAAGCTGCATTAGTTAAGGAGATGGCAGCATATTGTATTTGAGTTTTCTCATCTGTAATTCCTTGAACCTGAAATATTGTTTTAACTTGCATTATCCAAACAAGCACATTCTCATTAGGTTCTCCAGAGTAGGTAGGTAGTTTTATTGAGAGATGAGATGAAGGTTTAGGACCAGAAGGATCATCTTCTTTAACTGTCTTGATAAGTTCAGTCATGCTCTGTATAAATTAGGCAAATTGTTCTGTGTTCATTTTGATAAAATATTATTTTTCAAAAACTAAAATATATATGTGTGTGTAGTGTAGTATATGGTATGTAAGTATAAGGTATTAGAGAGTGGTATTTGTAATAACCGTGTCTGCTGCTATCAAGTTGTAAGATTATTTTGTTAATGGTTATAAACAAGATAAAATATGATATGAATAAGTTTTAATTTTATAACTTATGAT
>CAJVPS010000398.1:0-25625 GCA_910591765.1 Ambispora leptoticha
AAGAAGATGAATCAGAAGAAGATTCTGAAAGTGAATTTGAAAAATAATACTTGGAAAAGAAGACTTTTCTCATGTGACAATATGATGATTGGAATACTGTAAACTCCAGACAATAAGAATTTCAAGATAATAATAGTATTAAAATTATCACAAAAGAAGCCTGGACCCCTATTGAAACTCCAAAACAAAATCTAAGAAATGTTGACTTTAGAGATATATCTTTACAAATTATTCAAAGTGTTAAAAGGACTTATGAAGTACAAGTCTATCAGAAAGGAATCAAAATTAAATAGAAGAAATATGCCAAACTCTACAAAGCAGTTAAAACCCTCCAATTCTGAGGATCAGTCAAATGTAAATAATGAAAATGATATTATCATAGAAGAAAATGATACTAATCAAGTCTGTTCATCTAGATAATCATCTCTCAAAATTGCCCAAGATCAAGATAAATTACTGGGTTTAATATGAGAACTATCTACATCCATCAAAGGCGAGACTGGTAAGATCAATACTGGGAAAAGTGAGAATTCTTTAGCCCAATTATATTAAAAAGCACTTCAGGCAGAAAATCATGTAACTCAAGCCTATCAAGAAGGAATTCATTGCTGGTATTACTATGCTGAAGATTTCGAAAAAAAAGATTAAGGATATTAGAGATAATGATAGTAGGATTGGCGACCAACAGGCTAGAATGAAAGTGTATAATGAAATTAGGGATCACCTCTCTGGGATTACAAAAGACACTTTGTGTAAAAAAATCCAAAGAGCTAAAGCAATATATAATCTGTTTAAGAAAATAGGAATGGATAAAATTAAGCGAATTAAATCGTATAGTGCTGATGCAATTTCTAGTCTAACCATCTCTCAAACCCAAGCTATTATAGATAAAATAACTAACTCTTTGCCGATCGCGTGACGAACCGTCACGCCAACGTGATCATCACGTGATTACTGCACCTCATATCGAATAAATAAATTAAGTTTTTATCAATATAATTGGTTGGGCCGAGTGAAACAGAATACCCGTTTTATAAATAAAAATGTACCTTTTACCTAATTGTATCGACGATTTGAAATACAGTGGTAAGAAATCTGTACTATTATCTCCTTATGACAATGCTTTACAGCGTAACGTGTTTGTAAAAATATAGACTTTTGGAAGGACACGGAGGAACCTTCGCTTAATAAATTCCTGAATTTCCGATTACGCCAAAGTAATTTGGAAGATAGTGAAGTGGAGCATCGTCGGTACAAGGATGAACTGAAGAGTATTAGGAAATACTATGATGAAGAATCTGAAATTGGGAAGAAAGTGTTGATATGGAAACAAAAGTTCAAGGCAAGTATAAGTTTTATTTGTTGATTTGACACTATGCCATCGCCAACTACCTTGTTGGTTGCTTACTGGCAGGGGAAAGGTTGCTTACTTGTTGGTGTGTTAGTGTGTAGTGTATTCGTACTGTGTTGTCACAAACTACCATGCTGGTTGCTTACTGGTAGTGGGAAAGGTTGCTAACTTGTTTGTAGTTAGCTTTATGTTATTTCTTACATGCAAGTTAGGATAAAATTAATAAATCGCCATTCTCTCTTTCTCTCCTTAAAAATTAATATTTATAAGCGCGATAAAAACTCGGCAGAGGTAAAACTTTTCTGGGAATTACAAGCGAAAAAACAAGATATTTTTAAGGAGATCAGATTACTTGAGGAGAGATGCAAGTTACTTGAAAAGGAGCAAGTATGTTGTCCTTATGATGTTTTCGAAGTTTAGTGGCTTTCGTTTATGACAATACTTCATAATGTCTGCAAATAGACCGAAATGGAGAACAAAATGTGCCTTAAACAGACCCAACATATTTTGGATGCGACGAAGAAGACCGTAGATCAAGGCATTTCATTACAAACATCAATTATAGAAAAATTTAGGAAACGTGTGCTGGATGAGCCGTATGCATTTTGCGAACCACCAAAAAGGAGAACCAAAGTCACTAATGATATAATCGCAGAATCTCATTCTGAATCTAATGAAAAGACAGACATAACTGAAGATAGTGAAATAATCGCAGAATCTCATTCTGAATCTAATGAAGAGATCGATACAGAAGTGATTAACATAACTGAAGATGATGCAGAAATCAAGAGTCTTACCGAGGTATTTTGGCATTTGCTACCTTGTACATATAATAACTATGCTCAGCTCACTCATACTAAATCTCCTAGGACGAAGTAGAAATCCGTAAAAAGTTATTCAAAATTCTGGTCGCACGCCAAGAAAAAGACACGAAAGTCGGAAAAGATTTTTTGACATCAGTATCCCTTAACGGTATTATAGATTTATCAGACGATGAGACGCACAAACAGATTAAAAAGTCCTTGAATAAGGATCAAATTTCTTGGCTTGAAGGGGTCCTCCAGAAAAAAATTTGGAAACCTACTCCGGAATTTACGGAATATATCAACCAATTCACGGAAGAAACCTGTACTCGAACCAATATTCCAACAATTGTTCGCAAATCCTGTGTTACTGGGAGATTTGATTCTTTTTATCACGAAGCGCATGATATTGCCCAGCATATACTAACACATTTGTAAGTATTCTTATGTTGACAGTTAACATTAATCAAAAATCCTTATGATTAATTTTTTTCGAAAATAGTTCTTTACGCTTAGAAGCACCAATGAGAGTCGAGTACAAAGGCCTCAATTTAGAAAGAACTTATGCTATAGACACAATAATTTACATTTTAAATAGGTTATTTAGGATGTACCAAGACGAGTTGGATGTTGCTTGGTAAGTATCAATCTAAATTTTAAATTTTAAATTATAACCTTACTAATTAATTGATTTCTTTAACTAAGGATTGAACAAGTTACTCCAGATACAAAAAAACATAAATTCGATGGGTTATATAAAGTTATTAGCACAAGAGGCAAAGGTCAAACTATCGTCATTATTGAATTTTCACGTGGAAGAACAACTCCCATGTCCAAGAGAGATGGTGATTCGCTTAAGCTTTGTCGAAACGCTATGAGAACCTTAAATGTATTGTTAGGAAAGGTACCCAAGGAGCGTGCACGCATCTACTTAGTGCAGTCATTTGGTAAGTGATTATAATTGGGAGTTAGATCGTACAAAATTACTTTTTTGACATATGTTTCTTTATAGACGGATTTGTTGAAATTAAGTATTTAATTCGACCACTGCCAAAAATCTACATGCTACAACAATTCGGGCGCATCAAAATACCTGTCACCTTTAGTGATTTCGAACAGTTTTCAAGGGACATAATATGTTTGATGGATTGGCAGGTAGAGTATTGAACATACTTGTCGATAACTTTATCAAGCAAATAATAATTTTTTTTTTTCTACAGACAGATGTCTTGTCAACAGCCAGAGCAATAAATAAAGCAACCACTAATGTTATGGTAGATAATAATAATATTTGCATAACTTCGGTAGACGACACTCCACAAAAGAAAAAAGATAAAAACCAATCCTTACCGAAATCTCCGTCTCCCGATTCCTCATGTCCCAGTTCTCCATCTCCCGGTTCCACTTCGACGAGTCGCGATTTGATGCGTCATCTGGATTCACCACTTCATGAGAAAATCGATCTAAATGATTTAGATAATACACTATTTAGATCAACAAATTCAAAAAAATGATATCGACTGCGATTTTACAATGTGAAATAAATTCAAAATTATATTTCGAAATCCGATCACCATTTCTTGTAATTTTATAAATAATGAAACGATCAAGTAATTGGAGTCTTGATTCTGTAAAGCTATTACAGAACACAAATGATTTGCAAAATTTTATTGAAATTTTCAACGACGGCCCGTCGCCGAAATTCTGTTACTTTTAGTTACACATTTTAAATAAATGACAGAACATATACAATATATTACTAAACATGCAATCCACAATTGATTCATTGAAGGAATTGAATTCCAGGCTTGTATCCGAAATTGATAACCTTAGAAAGAGGTTTGCTGAGGTTGAGGTTGAGAATATCGAACTTAAAGCTGAGAATGTGAAAGTTAAAGTGGAAAATACTGAGATTAAAGGTGATAATGTGAAGTTAAAGCAAGCTTTAGAAGAACATGAAGCCAGAATAACGAATTTAGAACAAAGAGATAAAGAAAAAATTTTTACTAGTGTCTCACAGTATCCAGTAAATTCTAATAGTATTCCTGAACAGATAGTCTTACAAACTGAGGATGTGTCGGCATCTGATATACCCGATAACACTTCAAATTCTAGCCACTTTGTGACTGCCTCCGGTAATTCCGACACACAACAGGAATTAGAGACCTCCACATCTTCTATCCCCGTAGAAACCATATCATTGGAAGAAAAAGAAGAAAATGAATTTCTGGATTCAATGTATAAGGAACAGGTTAGTAAAGAGATAATTCAGAGCATTAGGGAGAAGAAGCTTCAGGATCAAAATTCAGACTTATCTTTAGTCAATCAAACCGTTTCTTCAGCGGAATCTGAAAAGACAATGACATCTACATCATGTGAATCAAAAACCGTGACAAAATGTCACGATCAAAATAATGCCCTTGACAATTCTGGTACCACTTCCGAAACACTCGAATCAGATAATCAAATCGTAGAAGGTTTAATACAAGAGATAACCTATGACCACGAACAGAGTATTGTCTCCGAAATCAATCCTTTATCTTCAATTAACGGAAACAATGGTGAGTTAAATGTTAGTGGTATACAGGATATAGTTCCAGGCTCTGTACAAAGTTTATCAGACTTATTTGATAAAGCAATTAAATCGGGTCAGAAACAAATTTTATGTTGGTATTATTATTCTCTAGAATTCGAAAATAAGGCTAAAAGTCTTACAGCAGATGGCGAGATTAAAGATAAAACAGCAAGATCAAAAATATATAAGGAAATGAAACCTTTTCTACTTAATATTACAGATGCAAATTTGCGTAAGAAAACCGAAAGAGCGAGAAAAATTCTTAAGCTATTTGGGGAAGGAGGAGTAGGTACAGATAAGATCAAACTTGTTACATATAGTGCAAGTACTATTTCGGGATTAAAAAATACTCAAATTCAACATATTATAAATGAGGTGACTTCAAAAACCGTGACAAAATGTCACGATCAGATTAATGTAAAGGTAAGCGTTTCAGCTACATCATCTATCCCCCCAACTCATATCTCTAATTCTTCAGGTCCAAGTGATTTGCCGAAGGCTGAGGCAAGTATACCATCTACACCTCAGCTCAAGACCTTACCTGAAAAGCAGAATAATCCAACTCATGATCGTGATTATTTTCGTAATAAGATATTGTGGCGATATTCTGATTTATATAAACAATTTAGTAACAAAAAATTTGATTATTATGGAGTTATTGAGAAATCATTATGCCCAGTGTGTAAGCTAAGTCATAAGGATGAGAAAAGTGTAAGAGGTAGATATGAAGCTGGATCCTATTTTATTAAGTGTGGGGGGCATGAAATTGATATAACAGCATAAGTTATGTTGACTCTACTAATGCACGAAGTGCACTTTCTCTGAAGGATTTTTTTTTTCTTTGACAGCCACGCTATTTTGAATTGACTTGTATTCTTATAAAATGATAACATGTCTTCTAACACTATTTTACAAGATTATTCGTCTAGTCACCCCATAACTGCCTCCGGCAAGATGTTAACTGATGACTACTATAAATGGTATGTCGAATTGGATGATTTACCAACTCCTTTGACTGATAAAATTCGTTTAATCTTATATAGAGCATATACGGAAGAAACTGGGCTTGATCCCTGGATAAACTCTAAAACTTCCGAATCTAAACAAATCGAAAATGCTGATAATCATCTTTCACGAGACTGTATCATCAAGATTTATAAGTTTCCAGAAGAGAAAGGTATAATCCATGAAACAGTACATAAACGCTTCCCTTTCCTGTCTTACACTAATTCGAATGCATGGTATCGAGATGTATTTAAATATACCGATTCAGAAGCCAAATGCCCAGTATGCAATGAGGTACATACACGTCGAGGTATATGGGGTGATTGGAGCTGTCTCGGTAAAGATGATCACTATTTTCTTAATTGTCCATTTCGTATCGATCAAAAGAAAGTTATAATCGCTATACAGAGTTTGCCGGAAATTCAAGTAAGGGTACTAAACAAAACCCGCCTTTATCAACCAGAGGCTGGCTTATGTCAATATGCCATCGAACATAAAATGGATCCTGAGAAATTTTCTATTATTACTGAGGCTGAGAAAAAAATGTGGATAATGGGGTGTTTTCCTGCTGACTTAGAAAGAGATATACGTCTTTATCGCGGAGGAATAAAAAGGAATGAAGATACCAGAAAATATCATAAATTTTTAACAGATCGGGATAGGCTGGTAGGTGAAGAGTTATTACGTCGCAGTATACTAAAGAGTAGATTAAGTACTGTATGGCTTGATGATCTTATGAAAGAATGGGAAGAAATCCATACTCAATTTATACAAATTTTCCCTGACTTATCTATGTGATTGGGAGACGAATCTCTTCAGGTTTAAAGCCTATATATTGAGATAGTTTTTCACGTAATTCAACCATTTTATATATTCCTGAACCTTTAATATAAGTTTATTTCGAATGCACAAAAAATGAATCCGGTTTTAATCATATATATCGAACCAAATCAAATAGGTCTAATAATCCTAAATACAATATAATCCTCTAAAACGTTATAATACGTTAAATCACTTAATCGTTAAATATGGTCTATACAGATAAATACCCAGTTTTGAGCGATACCGAATGGAGAGATAATTGTCAATTCCCAGTAATTCATGATGGGGAAACACCATCTGATTGGAAGAACCGAATTTGGGATCAATTGGTAATTTATAGAAATAACAATAAATTAACTGATTACCATAAGCGATATCTTATTGCTAGAAAGATGGAGTATTTATGGGAAGGTGATCTTGATCATTCTGTTAAAGTAAATATTGCTATATGTCATTCTTGCGATCAGCTTGTATATGTTGATCAAAAATCTAATGATTATCATAATTATAAAAGGTAGAGCATTGGCGTTCTCAATGTATTGGAAATAAGTTTTGTGAAATGAGCTTTGAAGAATATATGGAACTTAAAGATAAACCCAAAGATAATATCAATTATTTCACAAAGATAGCTTTTGATCGATACGAAATGTGATTAAATAATGCTATTAAAAGGGTTAAACATGTTCGAGAGATGGCAAAAAAAATTCGAGCTGTAAATATCATATCATAGAAGTGGCTTGAATTTATGTATCGCCCCGAGGGTTTAACAGCTACAGAGCTCGCTTTACATTATAAATTATTATGGATGGTTCGAGAAGAGATGCGTCAAATTAACAATGCATAATACACATATCTATTTATTTGATTAATATATCTATTATTTATATAACTTATTCATATATATATATCTTTAAAATAAAATCATCTGAGGTATCCCTGAGGGCTGGTACTTTAGACTTTTATTCACTGCTATTTCGTGATGATTAATAGCTATTTTTTTCTTGATATATGTTTCATAATTTTCATGAAAGATTCCAATTTTTTATGCATTATAAAATATAATATTAGTTTCTCGATACTATATATCAGTTGTAAAGCAACGACTCAAAGAGCCATGAAATTCAATAAAGCATATTCAGATCTGATTCATTAATTGCCTCTCTTGATAGCATATGAAGCCTGGATGTGACTAATTTCTCAGAAGCAAAATCCAATGATAGAGGATGAGGCTAGTAAGGTAAATCCATTAGTCGAGTCATTTTTAAGACATGAGGTAAATAGATATCAAAAAAAGTTAAAGCACCAGAAACAAAGTTGGCCATTACTTAAAGATTTATTGTATAATATGTGTCTTGATACTAGCTCCGCTATAGACATGATTAACCAAGAAATATAAACTTCAGATACCATCCTGATTTGTACATGTGATCAGGTACATAAATGCCCTTGCTTTGTAAATGAGAAAGAGATCAATCGTCAGATTAAAAAAGAAGTCAATATTTTATATCAACGATTACTGGAACATAATGAAAAAACTTTTGGTAAATTTATGTGAGAAATTACTATGGAGTATGAGAATAGAGTCAAAGCTAATAAAAAATTATGATATGAGGTTGAGGAAAAAAAGATAGAATTATAAGAGACAGAAAAATATCTCGCATATCTGAAGTCACGCTCTATTCATCAAGATTACTAATTGGTATATCCCAACCGAGTCTCAGTTTATGTGGATGCTCAGAGGTTATACTTAAATCAAAGACAATAAATTTTTGTTCACATAAATACTTATTAATAATTTTATAGATACTGCGCCAATTGTTAACATATAAATAAAGTATTCTGCTTAGCTTATCTGAAGTGCAAGAGCTATTAAACAGTACAACATATTTTAAATTTTTTCTTATTAGTTTTGGACAGTCAAAATAGCTTTGTGATATATACATCAAAGAAACATTAGAATGGCGTCCCTCAGTAAAATAAGGTATAATCTTTTCTTGAATTTTCTTTGGTTCAGTACATACATTCTCAAATATAGCTACAGTATCTCTTTCTGGAGAAAATGAATTCAGCTTTGGAATTTTATCAGGCTTCATAGTCCAAAATGTAATATCTTCACGGTGTGGTTCTGGACCATTTGCAATTATTTGATATGCTGATTTAAGATATATATATTTGGATTCCTTGAGATAATGTTCAATAAGTATAACATCATCACACTTAATATCTTGGCTTCCTCCTTTTTTCCCATTAAATATCTGAAAGAGTTTATTTCTAAGTAAAAGATTAACTACTTCAGTAGTTTTGCCTGAGTTAGTTTGACCGCAGATTAAGCATATGAAGGACCATTGAGGAATAGAATTTTTTGAATTATATTTTTCTGGATTTTTATATTCATTAATATGATATGCAAACCTCTCAACCGGTTTAAGCTTTTTGATTTTTATCTTGATCAAGCTAAATCACTAATTATTATACCTGAAAAATAATGATCTATATTGCCGTATACATATATTTACAGGATTTTTTATTCTGATAAATCATAGATTCAAACTTGTATTACACCATCTGTATCTGACTCACTATTCGTATCTGAATACCAACTGAAAATATTGAGAGTGGGATTTTTATTCTGTAAGATTATAATTGCATTCATGCTGATTTCATCACAATCAGCAATAACAAGCTTCTGAAGATTACACAAATTTGCTAATACAAACATAGATTTATCAGTGATATCACACCCTTCAAGATAAAGCTATTCAAGTTTTGGGCATGATCACACTATTACACAAATAGATTCATCAGATATATGACATCAAGATACATTGAGATATTGAAGTTTAGGGCACAAGTCTGCAATTATTCTCACGGATGTATCAGAAATAGCTATATTATCTATAATGAATTCACCTTCTTCATCGGCAAAAGAAAAACTAACCATATTTGGATGTGAAGTAGCTATAGCGTAAATACCATCATCTGTTATCTTCTCACAATTACTTAGGTGAAGATGTCAGAGGTTTGGGCATAAGTGAGCAATTTCTTTTAATGATATATTGGTAATACCCAAATCACCTATATTAATATACTCTATTTTTTTACACAACTTAGTAATTTCAATTACTGAGATATCTGAAATATTATTACTATATCCCAAATAAAGATAAGTTAAATTTAGACATAATGATGTGATCTCACAAATTGTTTTATTCTTGATATGATAACATTTATGGGTATTTATTGTATTATTGTGAAATTTAAGATATATTAAGTTTGAAAATACGATTTTTCTAATCATTTCACTAGAAAATACATGACAGTTGCTTATAGTTAAATAACGCAGATTCAGACACAGTCCTCTAATTTGATATAAGATTCCACTAGAGACTTTACATCTAGAAATATAAAGTTCAGTTAATTTTGAAATATAGAGAGGTTTTCATGTATGTACTATCTTTTTAAATTTATCCCATCAGAAACATGATTTTTTTAAATTATCAGTAAATTCAGCCTTTCTCCATAATATTGGAGCAGAGCATAAATACCACAACTGATTAACAAATAAAGTTGGGTATAGTACTTCATCTATAGCGAGGTATGAGAAAATTTCAGTTAGTATTTCTGGTAAGTTTAATAGATATAATTTATTATACGGTATTGCTATTTATCTTTATAGATCTGTTTATTATATAAAAAGAAAATTATATCAAATATATTGGTAAAACTAACTCATCTAAGAATCAGAAGTCGGTAAATACCTCTTTTTCTGCAATGTACGCTTGATGTAAGAAAATAAATCTGCATCATATGGTATAATAATTAATATAATATCTTCTCAAGCACATATCTCCTGTTTTTTCTATCTCGCTGTTTTTGTTCTTCCAAATCAATCCTTCCTCACTTGTAGAACATTGAATTAAGGGTAAAATGTTGGATGCTCTGGAATTCCCATGCTAATTTTAGCTCTTCATTATATCTATCTAATTACATTCCATTCAAAAATGACAGTTTACAAGATAGAAATTTCTTATCTAACAGATTCTCAAAAATATATCTATAGCGTCTCTCAGTGGTATGATGACATAAGAGATACCATTCAAATTTTATAGCTATCAATGGATATAGGTACTTGAATTGATATTTACCATTCTCACATGACCAAAAATATACATTCTGATCATTAATTTGACCAGTTCTTGCTAAAATACTTCCACCATATTTCCTGGCATATTATTGTATACTGTCAAATTCATTATTGGAAATACGAATGAAATATATCAATCTAGAGAGATGATATTTTTATATAAATTCATCAGGTGGATACTCTACTTTTTCAGGATTTTTGATTACTTGAAGTTCTTCTCGCTTGAATGGTCAATATGGATTGTGACCTATTAAATGAGCTGTAGATTCAATGAGCCCATTCTCAAGATAATATAAGACTGGCTGTGATGGATTCTTACCTATAATGACTTTCTCGATCTTATATAAATGCAATGAGAAGTATGAGTCAGTTTTCCTATGCATATGTTCTCCTTCTAGCTCACCTGGTTTTAATAAATATCTTACAATTATTTCTTTTTGTAATCGTGGTTCATCTTTCCCAATAGGTCTTTTAGGTTTGATAGTTACTTTGGAAATCACTTCCCATAATGTCATCACATATGATGGAGATATGCTTATTAATCATGTTTTATTATTATTCATATAGTTGATAATTTTCTGAAGTATCTTATTTCATAATTTCGAATGTTCACCTCCTCTGAGTTTGCCCTCTATGGCATATTGAATTTTATATATATATCTTGCCAAATCCTACTTGAATTTTTTAACCAATACTAAATTCTCAAAACTATAAAGATCAATAATTCTTATAGGAATATTATAACATTCCATCCCTTGAGAGAATGATCCTTTGAACTCCTCTGCACTATCCATCATCAATAATGCAGGCTATGTGAGAGGATTTTTGGAATCATTATATATTTTTTCAATCACATTCCAAACTTCTAAATTATTCTTTGACATCAATGCTATTGTATATTTAAATCTTGTCACTACATCTATCAGCATCAAGGTGTATAAATATACTTTTTCTCTTTTCTGATCATCATAAACATGAGGTAATAGATCATATTGGTGTAATTTATTAGAAATTCGGCATTTAGAAAAGCTAGCCTGAGCCTTAATCTTTAATGGATGATGATATATTTGGTAATCATACTGATTTTCTAATCATTTTGTTATATCTTTGAGTCAGAAATTGCTATACTCTTCTTTTTTATATGCCTTTTGTAGGGCTCTCACATTCGGATAAAATTCAGAAATATTATAATAGAGTGCATGACAAACTATAGTTATCTCGGTATATGGATCTATATATATAGTAGGTATACTCATTTTTAGCTATACCTATATTTTGTACCAATATATTTTGCTATAATAAAAATAGCTATGACATTTCGTCAATCACATCCCAATCAAATATCTTGTGAGTCAGCATCTAATTGGGAATTGGTACTGGAGCAGATAAATCAAGCTTTAAGAGATGAGTTTTTAATGAAGTTTCAATCAATAAATCGAATGAGAATTACATAAATGAGCTGGAATGCAAATATATCAAATGTAAGAAAGAAATTCAATCTCTTAATAAAGAACTGGAATGGCTTGAGAATGCTTCAAAAGAAGAAAAGATAGAGTTAAGATTGGAGATATCGTCCCTTAAAAAAAGCTTATACCAAGTCACAAAGGAGATTTGAGAAATCAAATCCTACAATGCTAATCTGGAACAGCAGTTGCAAGAATGTTGTGAAAAAATGGAAAATCTGAGATATAGATTCAAAGTTATTTCTTCCTGGAGAAGCTCTTCAAGTTTATATAATTCAGAAGAGGAAGATATAGATATGGTGAATCTTGATCTTTTTATACAAATTGATCGAGACTTAAATCATATTGAAAATCATATTCAAGGTGCCAGAATGCTATTAAATAATTCTATAAATATTATAAATGGTATTAGAGATTTCTTAAATGCTGTTCATCTTAATTATCAGTCTGCATACCAGAATATAGATGGTGTTATAGTCCAACAAGATAATAGAGATACTCAAATAGTCCAGCTACAACAGGATGTCAATTTCTATAAACAACAAAATATCACTTTACAAAATCAAGTTAATCAGCTTACTCAAGAATGAGATATCTTTCAAGCTCAGGTAGTCCAACAATATCAAAATCTTGGGTTATTGAATCAGCAAAATATTATTTTTCAAAGACAAATAGAGGATATAGAAAAATCTCGCAATTTTTGAAAGTTAAATGCTATCCTTATTAAAGCTCAAAAAGATTGATGTATTAGTTCATTATTACATCAATAATTTGCATTACAGCTTCTGAATAAATGATCAAACTAGCAATTGGAATAGCAGTTGTGGCAATGTAATAATGATAAGATTTTCCTATAATTTTGATATGATCGTGTTGTTCCAAGATATGAAAAATAGAAAAATAAAATCCACAATGCTCAACAATTAATTATTAATTTAAATCAACAAATTTTTGCACTACAGAATAATAATCCGCATATAAATAATAATCAAACAGGTATAGTGGGTTACAAATTAAAAAAATTCAATGGATATCCTACTGAAGATCCTGAAGAACATATTGAAGAATTTAAATTATGACTTGTAGGTTCTGGAATAGATGTAGGTGTTGGTTATGCTAATAGAATCAATGCTTATAGTGTTTTTATAGCATCTCTCAAGGGTGACACTAAAGATTAGTATGAAAGAATTATCCACAGAAAAAATTGGAAATTGAAAAATTTACTTGATAATACTACACAAGCTAATTTAGGTGCTGTTCAAGAGTGAACAGCAATTCAGTTAGATGCACAAGCATTAAATCGGGCTAATGAACAAGCTGATAATATTATAATTCCAGCTCATATAGTATTTGATGAAAATTGGTCTTTTGCTGATGAATGATCAACTGATCACTTATCTAATACATTCAATGCTAATGCAGGTAATACTGTAGTTGCACTTGAAATTATGCTTGGATAGATATTATATTGGTTTAAGACTAATTATCTCACAGTTACTGCTAAAAAATAACAAGTTCTCTTTGGTATAACTGTTCAAGAAGGTGATCCTGTTGGTTATTTTTATTCTAATTTGCATAGATTAGCTAGACTCGCTAGTATTGATGAATAGCAGATTTGATTACAATTTCTTTGTGGACTTTCATCTGCAAATCAAATAGAAGTTTGATATTTAGAAATTGAAAAATCTGTGAATGAATTGCTTCCATGACTTGAAGAAATTGAAAGATATATAGCAGAATAATTATCTGGAGCTTACCTGCATTCAAACTCAGATTCAGTATCATCCAGTAAAGATCATGGAAAGGATAATTACTCAGACAATATAGATATGACCGAAACTCAAGTTAAAAACTTAATAAAATCTGTTATGGAATCCACACAATCTATATCTTCTAAGCCTCAGGAAGAATAGTCTAATCAAATCATGCTTTCACAAAATAATTTCAAAAAAATTATAGCAGGTTTGAAAGGAACTATTACTAAAAGATAGCAAACTTTGAAGAAACCCTCTGAACTAGGAAAACAAAAAGCAGATGATCTTGCTATGAACCATTTTTTAGATAATTTTGATAATACAGGTTTACCAGGAGAAGATTATGACTATGATCCTATTGAGGATTTAAGATAATAATTTGAGGAGATGGGAATTAATCAAGTAAAATTAACTCAAACAGTATATGCAGTTTTAAAATTATCATAATATAAATGTTCAAAGTGTGGTAAACCAGATCATAATTCTCACAATTGTCCTAAAAATAAAAAGAAGAGCAAGTCTAGACGTTCTAACAAAAGCAGATCCAAGAAAAAAGGTAAGATTAATATGGCTACTAAAGATTCAGATTCTGAGTCTGATGCTAGCTCTTCTGATAATGAATCCAATTCTGGCTCTGAGTCTGATTCTGAATCAGAATCTGATTCTGAGAATGGCTTAACTGAGACTGAAATCTCAAAAATTATCAATATTATTGTTAAATCAAAAAAAAAGTAAAGCTGAAGAGTAAATCTTCCTCTAAAAAGAAGTTTAGTCCAAAGAAATGTACTTCACAAAAGAAATCAGATACGATTATTGACTTATAAATTTGAAAAATTATTCTAGCTATATTTAACAATCCAGAGGTTATAGAAATGATTAAAAACAATATTAATAGTGGAGCTAGTGCCAAGATACATAATATGAATGTATCTATTGCAAAACCTGACTTTATAAATTATTGAGAGCCAGCTCTAGATATATCTGATTTTGATGAGAAGAATGAAATGCTAGATGATCCTATGAAAATTGATTTTGTCCGCTGGAAAGAACCTGCTACAAGTCTTGCAACTATATCATGTAAAATCAAATACTTAAAAATTCCAGTATTGGTACTCAATAGTGGAACTGAACCTCCAATTATGTCAGAAGATATTGTTAAATATGTAAATTGGCCAATTGATAAATCAGAAAAATATGATCTTAGTGGTGTTGCAACAGTTTCAACAGAATATATTGGTATTGCTCATAATTTCCCAATAACATTTTCTCTAGGTTTTACTATACATAAAGATTTTGTAGTTATACGTGTTCCTAAATCAACATTAATATTCCCAAACCCACTTCTCAAGAAATATAAATGCATTATAGATTGGGGTAAAGATGAGTTGAAAATTTCTTTTAATGAAAAGGATCATATTATTCTGGTTACTATATACAAAGTAAAGAATAAACTTGAAGTGAATTACGCTACTGCATCTCAGAATGATAAGTCTTTGGTATCCGATTAACTTTCTCAAGAGACAAATAGTGATAAGAATAATAATGTATCATTAGAAGAATGGCATATTTCTGTGGGTTTTAGCTCAGATTCTAATAATTCAACTTTAAAAAAAAAATGCATGAGTTATGAGAAGTTAGAAAAATCACTATATGAGGTACTCAATTCCAGGTTTAAATTAATCAAACTCAATAAAAAATTGTGACTTCATAGAAATAAATCTAAAGACTTTTATGAGAAGGTTGTCAATACTAATATAGAAAAGGTGAAGATAGATTAGTTAAGATTTAAAAATCTTTCAGACTCGTATTCAGTTTCTTCTGCTTCTCTGCATTCACGTTTAATTAAAGTATATATATCATCTTTTTCTCCTACTTTTTTTGTCAGTTTATTGACCACGTCAATCCTATTGATAATATTAGGTAAGTCAGAAATTCAAACAGATTTAGATCTCAGTTTTCTATTTTTAACCTGCTTATCAGAAGTAACATTAGAATCTAGATGTAGGTTCAAAGAACCATTATTCTGTAATAAAATATCTTTGTTAATTTAATGTGTTTCAAATGCTGAAGTCTGCCCATTAGAATTTTCAGCTATATTAACTTGGCCAATATTTGATAAGTGTGATTCAGGTATAGATAAATCCTGATTTAGGGGTGCTATTGAATCTAATATAGGCTGATACCATTCTATCATACTAACTTCTTGCCCTCTCCAAATTCTATAAAAATGGTTATTCATCATAAGATATTTTTTTCTCAATTTCTTTAAAACTTCAGTTTTGGATTTTGTATCACGATATTGTATAATAAATTTATAATCTTCTGGTGATAATGGAACCACATTAGATCACATACATTTAACCATATTAATATTTTTTATAGTATACATACTATCCATAATATTATTTTTAAAAAAATATTTATACTACACATAATATCCATAATTAGTATACATAGTACACATAGTATTTATAATATGGATAACTAGTACAGGTAGTATATATAATATACATAGTACATAAAGTATGTATAGTACACATAGTACATAAATAATAAAGTATGTATACTACATTTCTTGCGTGATTTATCTGTAATTTTTTATTATATATATTTATTACTAATATATATAGATAGGAGAATGAAATCTTGAAAAAGAAATGCATCGTATCCTCCAATCCTCTTCTAAATTACGTGAATATAATAGTATGTTGCAGAATAAATATATAAAATAAGATGAGAATTTTGATCAAGAAAGAAAGGGATGGGATTAGGATAGAAAAAAGTGGAGTAAAAAACTAGGAGAGGTTATTACTGAGAATCAAAATCTGCAGTTTGATAATGCTAGTAAAGCTATTTCTCTTGCTAATTCTAAATTTGAGATTGATATAAAATCCAAGGAAATTACAATACTTTGGTCTATGAAAAAAATATTAGAAGATAGATTAATATCAGCTCAGAATGACGCAGTTTTGATCCAGGAAGAGATATTAAAAAAAGAATCCAAGATCATGTCTCTCAAGTCTGAATTGGTAAATTTAAAGAATGAATTAGTTTCAAAGATTAGTGAGCTTGAACATCTAAAATCAGAGGCTATATTGAAACCTGTAATTGGTGGAAATGATGAAAAAAATATAATCAAGAATAGTGATCTCAGTAAATATTTTATACGTGAAAAAAATATGGATCCAATAGAAAAAATCAATGATAATATGTGTCTTGACACTAGCTCCACTATCTTGATATATACTAATGAGAATAGTGAACCATCAAAAGTTGATACCAAGATCAACCCTAAAATAAATAAGGAAACTAACATTAATGAAATTAGTGAAGATATTATACCCCAATCTCAAGGCTCAAAGAGCTATTGCTCTATAATAGAAATACTGAATATGACTCCTTATCTTGTATAGCTAGAAAATAATAGATTCTCATTGATTGAATCACATTCTCAGATTCTGATAGGAGGAATAGAGACAATTCCTGTTGTGGCAAGTACTTTGATGTTACCTCTATTAGCATACATTTTTCTTACCCTGTTAATTATTACGGTTATGTGGTTCATTATATTGAGACATACATGGAGGTTAGAAAGAAAAAGTAAATGATTATAGAATACGTGGATCAGATAATAGGCTATCTATTTGAACTTCGATATTATTCATGTACAAAAAAATATTATTAATAATATATATACATCGTGATATTGAGACTATATTTATATTAAGCTGATTGTTTTGTTCCATGTATTTAGAAAACTCTCAAGTGCTAGTTGATCTGTTTTCAATATATAAGATAAGATAGATTATTTAGTAATCATCTCATTTTTTCTCATAGTTTCAGATTGACCAATTTTATCTAGGATTATTATATGCTCTTTATATCGTATATGATATACTAACTTATAGAAGAAAACATCATATTTCTCGATAATTAGGATAAGTGCATTTAGGTATTTTGTAAAATCAGAGCATATAGATTTTTTTATCTCTTCACTTATCAAGAAATTATCATTTTCAGTATACATTTCAGCATACTCTATAAATCTTTCTCATAATCTCTCAACAGTATTAGTTATCTTAAAATCCTCAAAACTAAGTCATTCTTCATGAAATATCTCATAAGTATTACCTATCTTCTGATGTAATATAGATTGTGCAGTTTTGATTACATTCTTATAAGCGTGTTTATAAGCATATCCATGATTAGATATTATTTTAGGAGTGATTCCATTTATCACATTTATCTCCTTAATATATGACTTGAGCCACTTCTTGGTCTTATTTTGAGTATAGATGTCAACCTGTTTATATTTCTCATCTGAATTGGTAATCTTCATGATTTTATCAGTAGATGATGGTTCGTATTTTTTATCATACATGATAAATCAGGTGCAAAGTCCATTAATAGTATTTTTGAAGTAATAGAATAGATCCAATCTCCTATTTAATTCTTTTGTAACATTTGCGAATTCTATTTGATCAGCCTTTCTTATA
Source organism: Ambispora leptoticha (assembly GCA_910591765.1). Lineage (NCBI taxonomy): Eukaryota > Fungi > Glomeromycota > Glomeromycetes > Archaeosporales > Ambisporaceae > Ambispora > Ambispora leptoticha. The sequence continues at coordinate 18,414 of CAJVPS010000398.1, forward strand.
GTGAGTTTAAAACCAGATAAATCAAAGACTTTATCAGGATAAATCATTACATAACTAAAGTATTCCTTTAGATCAGGAATCTTGTTTTTATATTTTTCTTTCATTCATCCTATAAATCGCTAGACACATTTGTTATCTACATTAGATTTCCATGCATTAGTTTCTATAAATTGCTCAAAATTCCATTACCTGGGATTAGTTATACCTTCTTTAAGAACCTCTTCAACAATCTCATAGAGTGTTCAATTATTGTTAATATCCATTATACCCCACATAATTCGATTTCCTATAGTTTTGAAAAGTTGTAACTTATCTTGCTTCATTGTATCGATTCTTTTAATAAAAAGATCTTTGGGCTTGAAGTTTGGAATTTTTTTATGTGATATTCCAAAATATTTCTTTTTACCTGTAAATACTACTGGGAATAAAACTTCTTCATAAGCCATTTTAAGATAGGTCGACCTACTCTTTATTCTAAGATATGAATTCACATCATCACGTAATTTCTCCATTATCTTCATGATAATTTTAACTATTTCAGTCCAATACTCCAATTTTGAAATTGTACTTTTACCATCATTATAAGCGAGATCACATTTTTTATAACAGTCAACAGGACAGGTGAGATACAAAGAATCAGTGTCCCCATATTTTATTCCAAAACCTTTCTTCTTGGTTACATACTCAGCAACAAGTTTAATGTTATATTATCCTACTGATGTGATACCACCAGCCAATTGTAGGAAGAAGAATGGAAATAGACTATTACCTGCTTCTCCATAGAAGGTATTCATATATATTTTTACTGCTTTTTGTTTTGAATCTAAGCAAGTATAGTCGAAACAAATGGAATCATATTCTATTTTAAAATTCTCATAAGTTTCATTAATAAGAGGAATCAAGATTTCATTCATATTGGTACATTTTTCTTTATCTTCAGCATTTTTTAGGATATGATTGATAGTATCAGCCACTGACAAACTCTCCTCTTTTATTTTACTAATTACCAATTCCATATACTCTTTTTTGTTGCTAAGTATTCCCAATTGAGCCTTCATCTTATTTTGTTTATTAAGGAGTTCTTTTAAAACTGATGGATATAACCCCATTTTATTATTTTTATTTCCATGTCTTATAGACCAGGCATGTAAAATTTGGTCATTAAAAAGGAACTCGATTTTATAGAGAATTTCTCCAGCCTTTTCTAATACACCTGCCTCTTCTGCTAGTAAAGTTATTGTTTCTGGTGAGAGATTATAATTCATAATAATGCTTGGGTATAAAGATGCGAAATCTAAACCTGTAACAGGACATTTGTTTTCTAGACCCTTATCTGAAGGAAATACATAGGCTCTGGGAAATGTTCCTTTTTCTATCCGTTCGGAAGGAATCATAGTGATTAATATATCTCTTTTTCACGCTTCGGCACCTAATAGATTACATACCTTCATACCCCCTGTATAGTAATGTGAATCGAATAAAGAAATATATGCAATTGAGACCACTTCTCTGTAATCATTTATTACGTTTCTCTTAACCATAAGGCTTTGACAACTAAGAGAATCAACAATACAATACTCAGCAATTTTACGTATATTTTCAGCAGTCTCGGGTGAGGTATTCTCCTTACTTCGTGTATAATATTCTCTCATAGCTTTTATTGACAAATCTATTTTACTATCAAGATCATGTATTTCTAAGAAATAGTTAAGTGATTTTTTCTCAGATTTTGGATAAAGTTTTTCACAGCATACTTTTACATCAATTGGAACACAACCGGGAACCTTAAGAAAAGTGGATTTAAAATGTTCATCTGGAGTGATTTTGATTTTGATCCCTTTCCGATTTTTTATTTTTTTAGGTGCGTTAGCATCCTTACTCTGTGAGTCTTCCTTTTCATATATATGCTCTTTATGGAAGAAATCTTTATAAAAAGGTTCGCCTACCCCTCCGTAATAATTCCAACGAAGTATAGAATCAATCGTAGCCTTTTTTCGTGGGTTTGCTGACATCTTTGTCACCATCCAATCTAAAATTTTCCACTGGGTGGCTCTTTCTACTACAAACGGCCAGTCATACTTGGAACCATTAAAGGTGAGTTCGATATCAGGGGCTAAAGCCCGCCAACATAATGCAAAGGCCTTTAATAGATTTTTCTCATTTCCACAAATAATTGTAATCCTATTTGGATCTGGTACCGTTTCTATATCAACTAGACAAATCCGTTTTAATGGTTTTGGGTCGTCTTTCCAATGAACAGTTATACCGATCATAAATATGTTATCTTCTTTATATCTTGCTATAGGTAGATGCTCCAAGCCACGCGTTGTGTGTGTTTCTATATCCCAAGCAAGGACTAATGCTCGGTCATGAGTAATAAGTTGGGAAGGATATGTTTTAGATAAAATTGAGGGATTTTCTATGTGACAGAAGTTATTAATAGACAAATAAAATGCGTGTTCACAAAGTGGAGAGCGGGTACTATACGGCATTCTATGGCTATTATATTCGTAATTAGTTAATAAAGCCCATCCAGAGAGTGGAATCCTATATTCTCTAGCAACTTTCCGATAAATATGTACTTGTTGTATCGTCCGAGGCGGTTTCGAGCTTTTTTCCACTTTTATTTTTCAAATTATATTCTAAAATAATATTAAGAGCAATTTTTCTTTGTTTAGCAGAAGTTGTAACAATACGAAGGTATGGCTTTTTTCCTGTATAATACCCTCGAATAGGAAATGCTTTTACATGTTCTGTCCGGAGCTCAGTCATGTCTACAGTTTCCCCTTCACTATCTTTTCCATTGGTGATAATATTCTTTATTTCAGTTTCGAAATTATCAATATTCTGGTTATCAGGGACTCGAATATCGAAGAAAACTTTAATACCCGAAATAGTCACTACAGATTTTTGACCATTCACAAGATAACCGTATAAGCGTAAAACGTAATGTGGTTTTCCATCTATATATTCATTATATTCTTCTATGTCACAAGGCATAAAAGGTATGTCTTCTCCATTAGCTAATACCCGTTTAATAGTTGCCGTTGATCCATAGTCATCAATTTCTGTAATTATCATATTGCGACTTGGGTGGACTGGTAAATAATCTCTCCCATTGTATCGATATACTTCGCTTACTTTTTTACTTTCCGAAATCTGTGATTGAGGAAAAGCTTTGGCCCCCCGGTGGTATAACGCCCCATTCCCTTCTTCCTCTATCTCTGGCTCGAAATTTTCCGAGTTTTCTGGGCTCTCAGGTGCGTAAGTCTCCTCACATTGCTCTTGATTTTCAGGAATGGAGATCTCGGTCGGCACATCGGATAATTCAAAACATTGAATCTCTGATTCTTCAGTATATGCTGGTACGGTAGGTGTTTTGTGTTCACTTTGGGTACTCATGGTAGCTAAGGTTATTTTGAAATTCTAATATATTATCCTAAGAAAAAAGTTTAATTTGAAATTATTAATTAATTAGTTTTACCTAAGATATCATACACCAACGAGTTTTAAAAAAATAATAATCAGTAATGACGGGTATTTATCTTTGTCAGTATCTTTCCAATGAAGGAAAAGTCTGTGGACGGCCTTGCTATCGGCAAGAAGGATGTGCTATTCACTGGAAAAGGCGTCAACGTGTCCCCTGCTTAGAATGTGGTAAACCTACTGCTTCTGAGTATAGCTTATGTAATTTGCATGCGGATAAATGTCATGTTAAAGCCCACTATCACCGAAAAAAGCTGGAAAAGATGGATTTGAGGTAAAGGAAAATTAGTGCTTCGCATTCACATAGTGGATATACATGCATAATCCAATCAAGTGTCAATAGTTGTCAGTAGTTTGTCAACAGCAAAAAAAACAGTAGTGATGAAGCTTCTTGAGATTTTGAGCTGGAAAAAAACTATTCTTGATCAGTGTCAACAATGTCAGCAGTTACTATAGTTGAAAATCTCAATTCCCACCTATTTATTTTTCTATAGGTATACCATATATACTATATATATATATATCAAAGATAGGTATATGTAATAGATATATATTTGCATCGGATATATATCAAAGGTATACCATAGGAAAGAGTTTTATTTTTCCTTAGAATTCTACTCTTTTAACTATAGTAACTACTAACAGATATAAAAAGGTAATCAAAAAAGAAATAAAACAGTCCAAAACTTTCAAGAAGGTGTCAACAGTTCCGTCAGTAGTTAAATTTTTATCTATTGACAACTAGTGACAACTAGTGACAAAAATTTTGGCATAACATACTATATAACGTACCTGATAATACATATTCGATAGTATTTTCGATAGCATAACTGGATAACACTTTTCGATAGTATTTATGTAATGTATTCGATAGCATAGCCTGATAGCATATACATGATAGCATTATCGATAGCATATACATGATAACATTATCGATAGTATTTACGTGATATACATAGCATACATATTTGGTAGCATTAATCAGGCCCTTTAGGAGCATCTCTTCAAGACATAGCATAACCAGATAGCGTGTATATAGCATACCCGATAGTATTTGCACGATATATTTCGTATACATATTTGATAACATATACCTGATAACATGTCTCGATAGCATAACTCAATAACATAATTGATAGCACTTGATAACATTTGCATGATATATTTGACTCTACAAATGATGATATAATCATAATCAGTCATCAAACTTATGATAAAGTCAACCCAGTAGCATAACCTACCTCAGCTATTTTATTGCAATGGAAATCAGTTACGATCACCAAACTAGCATACAAGTAATATTATCGAATTTGGGTTATAATAGAAAATACAGAAGGACTAGGTTAGTGCATCATAACCTAATTCGGATATTTCTTTACAATCAAAATCAATCAGAAATACTAAGCCGATATATGAAATTTTATATGAGTGATTAAAACACTATTAATATTGAATTTGACTTTCTAAGAGTATACAAGCCATCACCCATCAAAGCGACCAAGTGTAACGACGTGAATATAAAATTATTGTCATATTTTTTATAAATCGTGAGGTATCTAAGTGTGACGATATGAATACAAATTCATCGTCATATTTTTTATAGATCATGGGTACCTAAGTGTGACGACGAACTCGTGAACTAATTGTCACTCGAATGAGTCATACCTGAGGCTATTATAGTCTAATCTAAGTCATTTTGAGTTTATATAAACTCAAAATGACTATTTATAATAAATGTAAAATTATAAGATATTATTAAGTAAATTATTTTTTAAAATAATTCTAAATATTAATATTACAAAATTCTATTTACTAATTTTTGATAGTATATAAATATATTCTAAGTAAGTTTAATATTCTACTATTTAACCTATAATAAAATTTTATATATATATTATCTATAATATATATTAATAATAATATAAATTCTAATTATAGGATATATAGTTATAGATTTATTCATAATTAATTAAAAATTAAAGAGATAATCTGTAATTTTTGAGATAATACTATATAAATAAAATATATATAGTTATATTTTAGTAATTTTACTAGCTAAAGATAAATAAAAATATTTATAAATATATTATTAGTTATAAATCTTATTAATATAATAAAAATAATAATTAATAACTTTCTGAATTATTATAATTACTTATCATATCAAAATACAAATAAAAATATATCATTATAAATTTTATAATATAACTACTAATCATTAAATTTAAATATAATATAATAATTATATTTATTAATAAATTATTAAAAAAAATATACTTTATATTAATAATTATAATAATAATTATATTTAATATTACTAAAATATTTTTTAAAAATATTTTTAAATTATATAACTAATTTATAATAATTATATTAAATAGAAATACTAAATTTATAAATAGATTTTAAAAGTTATTATTTAAATAACTTAAAGTTAAACTTATTATATTAATAGTATTTTATTCATAATCTAATAATTAGATAGAAAAATTAAATAAAACTTTAGAAGAGATATTTAGAATTTATAGTAATAATTAAAATAATATAATACTTAAATTTTTTATTAATTATAATTAGTAAATTATATAATTTTTCTTATATATAAAAGTTTTAATTTTTCTAATAAAAATTTTTTATTTTTAGCTCAAAAAATAACTTAAATTTTCTAGTTTAACATATATTTTTTTCAGATTTTTCAGATTTTTTACTAGCAACTTGTTTTAATTATATATGAAGTCAATTAATTTTTACTAATTATTAATTAATAAAAATTAATTAACTTTATATATAATTAAAATAAGTTATCAGTAAAAAATCTGAAATTTCTAAAAAAAAATATATATTAATCTAGAGAACTTAAGCTATTTTTTGAGCTAAAAATAAAAAATATTTGTTAGAAAAATTAAAAACTTTTATATGTAAGAAAAATTATGTAATTTACTAATTATAATTAATAAAAAATTTAAGTATTATATTATTTTTGATTGTTACTATATATAATATATTAATAAAATAGACATAATAATAATTTAACAGTAGTTAAATTTACTTATAAGAATATTTTTATTAAATATTATAATTAATTAGATATTATAAATAATATAATAATATAATATAGCTATAATATATAATGTAATTAATAATTATTTTTAAATTAAAAATACAAGAAATTAATAATAATTAATTTATTTTATTTATAATTTTATTTTTAATTTATCTTATTATTTTATATTTAATTTTAAATTTTAAATATAGTTTAGTTATATATATCATACTTAATTTATAATTTTATTAGATTAATAATTTTTCTAATTAATTATTATTAGTTTTCTTTTTTTAATTATAATTTTTTTAATATTTTACTAATTTTAATTTCTAATTACTTTATATTTACTTTTAAAAAGTTTTTTATAATAATTCTTTCAAGATTTTACTTATTTTTAAATAAATTAGATGAAAGATTATATTAAAAATAATTTATAATTAGTATAATAAAAAAATATTATATATAAAGAGTTAAGAAATAATTAAGAAAAATAATTAAATTAAATAGAAATAATTAATTATTAAATTAAGAGTAGTTAACTAGTATTTTCTTATAATAAATACATATATTTATTATACAGTGGCAATCAAAAATAATGTAACGCTTAAATTTTTTACTAATTATAATTAGTAAAATATATATTTTTTCTTATATATAAAAGTTTTTAATTTTACTAACAA
>CAJVPS010000399.1:0-25605 GCA_910591765.1 Ambispora leptoticha
TAATAATAATAATAATAATAATAATAATAATAATAATAATAATAATAATAATAATAATAATAATAATAATAATAGAATGAAACTCTAATGAATCTCTCTCCGCTGATCACTCTGTCCACAAAATTTAGAAGCGAGGAAAATTTATAACACATACAAAAACTTCTTTCATCATATACTTTCATACAAATACAGCATAATATAATATTTTCTTTTACTCTTCCCCTTTCCCCTAATACTAATTTTATATACATTTCTTTTTTCTTTTCTTTACAAAAATTAAAAAATATCAAAAATACATAAAAAACATAACAAAAAACCAAAAAATAAAATTTTCTCTTTAATATCTTCCTCTCTTCGTGCCATTATGGCACAAAACACAAATAATTCAAATACACCAAGCACACCCAAGACCAACAAATCCTCTATCCAATTCGTTTCTACAATACCTATAACACCAACACCTTTAGACCTCTCTCAAAAACAGACTTCTTCTTCTCTCACCAATAACCACGGAACTTCAGCTAATCAAAGCAGCTCAAAATATAAACAAAAAAAAACTCACAGAAATCGTACCGATCCATATACAAATTCCAATCTAGAAAATCACCGAGTCACACATAGCATGTCTACATACATGTCATCTTCCAAAGAAGAACTAGATATTAAGTTAACATATAAAATAGATAACATAATCAGCATGCATCTAGATACTTCTGATTATCAATCAGAGATATCAGAAATAGATAGCCAATTTTCACCAATCAACTACAATATCTCTCCTCAATCTAAACCTAAAGATCAATCAAGCACATCTAATCATAAAATCACACTGACTGATAACAATCAGCAATGGCAAATTATAACAAGTCGCAAATGATATAATGCATGGATCCAATGTATCACTTTCACAGATGAGAACCAGAAAGAAACAGAAAACATTAATTATAACCAACTAAAATAACATGCATACAAGCATCTATGCGAAATTCCAGGCTATATCTCTCACAAAATAATTAAAATAAACACACAAAATTACTTTCAAATCTCCTTTAATTCATCTCAAGCCCTTCAAAAAGCTCTCACACATACAATTAACAAAAATCACCAACTACTAGCTGAAAAACCACAAGATGCAACTCAAGATACCCACACCAATATTATTTCCCTCAGAAACGTACTACTCAACACTCCTGAAAGCTTAATTCACAACACCTTCTTACAATTTGGCACAATCAAAGATATTAAATCCAAAATAGCCAATCAATGGCAATACATAACAATCAAATTTGAAGAAAGAGAAGCCGCTGACAAAGCTCTTCAAAACTGATCAATTCTTCTTGGACAAGATAGCATATGAATAATGCCACTGCAAAATTAACACGAAACAATTACTAATAGAGATCAGCACAAACTAAAACTCACCAATCTGCCATATGGATGTACTGCATATGAACTCTCTGAATACTTAGACTCAATAAAAGCTAAAACCTGTTACATCCCACGATCACCAGTCAAATACCAAAGATAATGATATGTCTGGATTACATTCACATCAGAAAGTGACTTAAACTTAGTACTAACATCATCAGTCACACTAAGACAATCACATCTCAAATGGGAACAAAAATCAACTATCATCTGTAATATGTGCTTCAAACAAGAACACTATATATCCAAATGTCATAGTAAAGTAAGACGCACCTTCCAATATAAATAACTTAACAAACTTTACGAAAACAAAGGACTATTCTACAGAAAACCAACCATTAATATAGTCTCCAGATCTTATAAAGATGCATTACTAAAAGGAAAAAATTCTGACACTCTAATTAATAACTCACAATCACCAACTCAACATTGGAACCAATAAAATCTCAAAATATTACAAAAGCAAAACACCAATAACATCACAAAATCCAACAACAGTCAAGCTCCTTCACAATTAACAAATAACAACAACAATACAAATAATAACAAACAAACAATATCTTTGCTCAAACTCCGCACAGATATAGATACACTATCAACACAACTCAACTCACTACAATCAAAATTCGAATTAATAGAACAAAAACTTGATCAAATTCTTTCAAAATTCTCATCTCATATGCAAGATTTAGACATAATCAATAAACAAATAACCCTATCATCACAATCACATATCATCAATAACCAATCAGCGCTCACAACTAAACAATCACCACCTTCAGACAATTCAAACCAAATTATACAAGATCAAAAAAATCAAATCACAGAGCTTACAAAATTCAATCAACAATTACAAAAACAGCTACAACAACTTCAATCTCAACAACAAACTATATTAAATAAACTTAGCACAATAGAACACCAAAACACTTATAATGAATAAAAATACACACATGTCATTTACCCCAATAAACTTATCACAAACAACTAATCATATCTATAATACAAACACAAATCCTAACACAACAAACTCACCTACAATCTCACAAAATACATAATACACATATCCATCAGATAATAATATAGGTCTTAAACAAATAAATACACTAAGAATCGTTACCTTAAATTGTAGAGACCTCAACACAAATGGAAAAACTGAAGATATCCACTCACTCACTCAATTTTATCACATCAACATCATCATTCTTACTGAAACCAAACTACAAATACACACAGCAAAATATTGCTTCAAAAACCTATCAAACTACACTCATATCTGGACATGCAATAATAACCGTTCATTTGGCACCGGCATCAGTATCCTGCTTCACAATAGCTGGCACACACACTTACAAAAAGCTACCAAACTAGAAGGATGACTAATTCACATCAAGCTTGCCTTCAAGCAATCAATAAATCTCAACATAATTGGATGCTATCTGCCAGCTGTCAATTACGAACAGGAAAAAAAAATCAAAAACAAACTTATGAGATACATAAATAACATAATATTACATGAATAACATGTCATCATTAGAGGAGACTTCAATGAACATTACTTTCAATCACCTAAGCATAGCCTAACCAATCTCTTACTTTTCAAAGAAATGGATGACGGCTTCCATCTCAAATATCCAGAATTACTCAATCATACATGGACACGCCAAAAAATATATCGCCAACTAGATACAATCTGATATTCACCACACATCACCAATAATCTTAAACACGCATCAATAATGGAACAACAATGGATTGAAACAGATCACTTACTAGTAATCAATGATATACACACCAGCACCTTATTTTATAGAACACCACAACACATAATCAATCAACACAAAAGAAAAAAGCTAGTATACAAAGTCAAAAATATTCTAGACCAAACATAGCTAGAATATCAAACTCTTACAGCAGAAATCTTTCAAAAAACAAAACTCAATAACACATCAATCAATTCTCAATGGACCAAAATTAAAAAAATTATAATTCAATTAGCTGACAAAACACTCAAAAAGATAAATATAATCAATAACAAAAATATACCAAAAATAACATGCATCATACAAAAACAGATTTCCTTATTAAACGTAATGATTTACTTTCACACACACACTCAAAGCTAACAAGAAAAGTCAAAAATCCTAAAATTAATCATCAATAAATATACCAGTTCCACACTAACTCCTCCACCCATACTAATAAATATCCACGATACAGATTAGATATAAAAAGTAAAATAACAATGAAAAATACTAGCAACAAAAAAGATACTAGAAACAAAAAAACGCAAAGCAGAAATAATAATAGCTAACATCAAGAAAAACCAACAATCACTATATCATAATCCAAGTACAATGCTACACAACTCACTAGAAAGAAACTACCAACAAATTTCAATTACCAAAATACACCAAAATAACCAATTCACAGATCATCTCATCAAAGTCAAAGAACTAGTTAAACAATATTTTCATCAATGGACACGTCTTAGAAACACCACACCCTTTCCTAATAACCAATAGTACAAACAATATAAACCTCAACCTCACATACCAGACTCAGCATTTTTCACAATTTGCAACCCAATCTCAACTGATAAATTCCTTAACGCCCTCACAGCAGCTCCCTCTTTTAAAGCTCCAGGTCCAGATGACATATATAACATTCTATACAAAAAAAGTGATTAAACAACTCACAATGCACTCATCAATCTATTTAATGATTGCATACAAAAAGCTGACGTACCAACAAAATGGAAAAATACTACCATTACTCTCATCCCAAAACTATATGACTGGGAAGAAAACTTAGATTATACACAGTCCATAACACTCATCAATAATGCCAGGAAAATTTTCTCTCATATTCTTATAAGTCGCATCTCAATAATCTGCAAAAATCTTAACATATTACAAGGTTTCAACTCATCAGTTCTTCTAGACACAAGCATAACTGCCCCTATCCATATACTTAACAGCTTGCTTGAAGATGCACACTCTCACAAAAAAGAAATTTGGTGCGTCTTTCAAGACATGAAAAGAGTATATGACTCTGTCAGTTGGACAATGCTATCCAAAGCACTTACATGAATAAAAATACATCCCCAATATATTAGTCTTCTAAAAAACATTCACATCTCCCACCACAATCAAGTAATCACAGCATACAGTAACACAGAATAATATTCAGTACTCGATGGCCTAGATCAAGAAGAAGTTAATATTCCTATCTTATGGTGAATCTTCTATGACCCTCTTCTTTGCTATATTAATACACATCATCAACAAGATGGCTATACAATCTCAACCTCATGGACATTATCAGTATATTCCTCCAACCAGTTCACACTATCCAAAATAATTAATCATGCCGCATACGTAGATGACACAATTTGGCTCGCACACTCACCAAACAGCATGCAAAACATTCTCAACTCAGCCACCCAATTTTACAATATGTGTGATATCAACATCAACACCTCAAAGACAGAAGTTCTCCAACTCAACACAAATCCAAACTTTCCATCACCAACCCTATATCTCAAAAATGAAAATATACCTCTAAAAATCTTACAACCCTTAGAGAGTACAAAATACCTAGGCTTATGGATAAGTGGAGACGGTAAATTCCAAAAGCAACAACAAGTCATCAAGCATAACACACAACACCTATCACAAATACTAACACGCAAGAAACTCAATCATCAGCAGACCACATACATTATCAATAGCATCCTATTTCCAGCAATCGAATATCAATCACAACTTATCGTTCTCTCTAAAACATTCTGCTCATCAATAATGCACCACTACAAAAAATTACTCAAAGCCAAAGTTGGCATAGCACAAGACATATCTGATAACCTTTTATACCACAAAAACTACTTCAACCTAACAAACCTATGGGAGTTACAAATACGACACAAAATCAGTGAACTTATATACCGCATTAATGACATAGGTCTACTAGGCCAGATCACTCAAATATGATTATGAGACCTATAAGAACAAAGATGGCTTTCATACTCAGTTCTCTCAACCCCAACATCCAAATATTCTCCCCTTGGGAAAAATCTTATCGCAAGCATTCTTCCATTAATGGCCGAAACAAATATCAGTTTCCTCACCTCTAATACAATACAGCAATTACTATCACAGTCCTCCAACACAGATCACCCTCTGCATGATATCATAAAATCTTGACCTCTATATATTAAATGCTGCACAATATTAAAAAAAGATAAAGTAATGTTTCTCAAACAACTAACAAAATATAATGGCATACAACTCATCACCTGGAGATAATACAAAAAATGATTTAGGCAAAAAGCACATGAAGCAAAATCCAAATGGTTCATCATGCTCGAGTAAATAACTTTGCAAGATATAACTACTCGACAAATCTCTATCCAATTCCAGTCATCAATAACATCACCACCCTCTCTTTCTCAAATCTCAGTTTTGCCTCATTTTAATAGCTCAAACAGATCAGTAATCTCATGGCAACAAGTTTCCTCCACACTTAACAACTCTCAAGATCCATTCATAATTTATTCAGATGGATCAATACAAAACTCACTTACAACACAAGTTAAAGCAGGTGCTGCATGGACAACATGGCCACCTTCAATATCCACATCTTTCTCTATCTCAGAAACACTATCTACTATCAAAGCAGAAATCTTCGCAATCTGTACAATATCTGAATGCATATCACCAAACATTCACATCACAATTCATACAGACAGCCAAGCTGCGATGCAAGGATACAAAAAAAATATCACCAATCGACATTCTCTCTCACAACGAAAACTTTATCAACAACCATATTGGCATCTATGGGAAATCCTAGCTCACAACATTCAAACAAAAAATATTCATCTCAAGATAAATAAAGTCAAAGGCCACTCTGGTAATCCTGATAATGATATAGCTGACAGACTAGTCAAAGAAGGATGCAATCAGCCACCAATTACAACTAAACTTCAATACCTACCATCAACCAAATATCTTCCTATCTTCAGCAAAGATCTCTTAATTGACTCTAACCTTTGACACTTCATCAAATACTTTCATAGCAGTTATAACATTCTAATATGGCAGCAATCTACAAGCATAAAAAACTTTCTACCATCCAACCTAATTCCCCTAATAAACTGGCAAGCCTCTCATCACTGCTAGAAATACAATAACAAATCTAATCTCACTCACATTCCAAATCAAACTTTCATAATCAAAATCATCACATCATCTTTACCCGTTCTCAGTCTATTCTCAAAATGGAAGCCAGCACTATATAATAATGACCTATGCTCCCGATACCAATCTCAGCCTGAAACAATTAATCACATCTGGAAATGCTTTCACTCAACAGATCTCTTACATACCCTCCTATCAGCTACTCCACACAAACTAGCCTCACTCATTCACTCTCATATATCTCCATCATCACAAACCAATATAACTACTATCACAACAAACTGCAGACAATTTATTAACTCACAACTGCCTAGCCTATCAACAGATAATCCACCATCATTCTCACCAATCTCCATAATCCACCTACTAGGTGGTCTAATATCACACACACTAATCACCTTTATTCATACCTTTACATCTAAATCCAAAACTCTTTAAATCTCAACCCTTTTTACACATTGGTTTATTTCAAAGTTCTGAAAAATAATATGGCTCCCTTGATGCCAAGCATAAATAGCACATGAACACCAACTGTACATAATAATCAAAATAAAACGCTCATCAATCACAAATGCTAGATCCAAAGGCAAGCCTTCAGGCCATATAGCCATCATACCCTATAACACAACACTCAGAACACAAGCAGATCTAAATCTTTGCGAATGTTAATTTCTCACTTCTTCACATAATAATAATATCTGTCCACTAGCAGGATGCATTAAACTAGTTCATACTAACTTCATCAAATAAAAGTTGCAGTTAGCAACTTCTCATAATACTCTTCTTAACTTTACAGTGCCAGTTTAATTCTAAATTGGCCTATCAGTGACTAATCATATCGGCATTTTCTTAAAAAAGATTCTTCTGGTAGCCCATTTTGTACAATAGGAAACTGTCTCTAAGATAGCTAAAGTTATGTAACTTAGTATAGTTTCTTACATCTTGGGTAGGATTACACTGTAGCATGGTAAAATAATAGAATGAAACTCTTCCTGCTGATCACTTTGTCCACAAATTTTAAAAGCATGAAAATTTAAATACTCATAATAAAAAATTAAAATTACATATACAATATCCTATAATATCTATAATTAAACTTGCTCCTCTCCTCTTTCTCTTCCTGCTAATACTAATTTTATCTATTTTTTTTTCTTTCTTCTTTACAAAAATATAAAAACACAAAAATATAAACAAAAATAAAAAATAAAAAAATTTTTTCTATATTAACTTCTCCACTTCATGCCATCATGACACAAAATACAGATACCAATATTTCCACTATACCCAAAGCTAATAATCCAACTGTCCACTTTGTTTTCACAATTTCTATCACACCAACATCTTTAGATTCCTCTCAGAAACAAGTCTCATCCTCTCCTTCCAACAACCATGAAACTTCAACCAATCAAAATACATCAAAACATAAGCATAAAAAAAATTACAAAGATCAGACCAATCTATATAGAAATTCTGATCCAGAAAACTGCTGCATCACTCGCAGTATGTCCTCACATGTGCTCCATTTCAAATCAGATATAAACACAAAATATTCACATGAATTTGATGGTTCACTCAGCACAGACACAGAAGATCTTAACTATCAATCAGATACCCAAGAAATGGATATTCAATTCCCATCAATAGATTATAATAATACATCAAATCATCCTCACACAACCCCTAACAATAATAATAATGATGCCGATAATACAAATGAATACAAAAACTCTCAACAACAATAGCACACCATATCTAGCTGTAAAAGATATAATATATGGATCTCTAGCTCATTATTCGAAACAGAAAATCCAAAAGAACTCAATACAATGATATACACATATTTCAGCACACTCCCTGGATATATCTCTCACAAACTCATCAAACTAAACTCGCAAAATTACTTCTAAATCTCCTTTATATCCTCTCAACATCTACAAGTAGCAAGCTCACAACCCATCCTTGACCAACATCATCTCTCATTAGAAAAACTAGCAAATAGTAATAATAATAATATTAATAACATAATTATACTACATGATATCTCTCTCAATACTTTAAAAACACTCTTGCGTAATACTTTCTCCTAATTCGGCACAATTCAAAATATTAAATCAAAAATAACTGGTCAATGGCAATACACTATAATTTGCTTTGAAAATAAAGAAGCAGCTGATAATGCACTTGCAAATTGGTCAACTCTACTTGGATAAGATAGCATACAAATCTTACCTTCACATAACCAAAATGAAGTAATCATCACATGAGATCGATATAAAGTCAAACTAACTAACTTACTTTATGGATGTACTGTCTTTGAACTATCTGAATTTCTCAAATCCATCAAAACCAAAATCTGCTATATCTCACGCTCACCAGTCAAATATTAATGACAAAGATATGTATGGATCACCTTCAAATCAGAAACTGACATGGCAATAGCAATATTATCAACTTTCAGTCTTCGTCAATCAAATCTTAATTAGGAATTATGCTCAATAACAGTCTGTAACATATATTTCAAACAAGAATATCACGCATCAAGATGTCATAGCAAAGCAAGATGAGTAACATAATACAAATAACTAAACAAATTATATGAAAATAGAGGATTAACCTATCGCAAACTAAATATTATCTCCCCTACTACATATTGCCAATCCTACAAAGAAGTTCTCCTTAAAACTACTATCATAAACAACTTCAATCCCACTTCCACACCTTATAGCAATACACAAATCTCCAAATCTAATTCCACACGATTCTGAAACCAAATTAACTTAACTCAGATCTCAAACCCCAACACAAGCATATCACATACATGCAATATCAATCACAATCAATTTAATCAGTTACCAAAAGAAACTAATGACAACTATGACCAGACAATTACACTCACCAAGCTTTGATCAGACATAGACTAACTATCTAGTCAACTTAACTCACTTCAAAAAAAATTTGACTCTATCGAAAATAAACTTAATCTAATACTAGATAAACTACCACTTCTAAACAACAATAGTAACACTGCAACAACTAACTTACCACTTCCCCCACCCTAACATTCACAATTAACTGACCAACTAAATACAACCATCTTGAATCAAAAACACCAAATTTCAGAATTATCATCACTCAATCAGCAATTTCAATCTCAACAACAACAACTCCAATTCCAACAACAAGTTATACTAGAAAAGTTAAATATATTAGAACATCAAAATACTTGGAATGTCTAACAACTCAACAAAAAAAAATCATAACATACATATCACATTAAAATTTACAAATAATCATAATGATACAACTCTTAACCAAATCACTTATTCACCACCAATCACACAAAATCTCACCCATACCATAACTAATGATAAAAATATTAGCAACAAACAATCTTACACACTTGGAATAGCTACTTTAAACTGTCAAGGACTCAATTCTCATGAAAAAACAGAAGAACTACTATCTCTCACACAATTTCATCAAATTGATATCATTATCCTAACAGAAATCAAACTCAAAACACACTCAGTCAAATACTGCTTCAAAAATCTACCTAATTTTTCACACATATGGACTTGCAACAATGATCATCCCTTTGGATCAGGCATCAGCATACTTATTCACACTCAATGGTACAATCACATACAAAAAACTATCAAAATAGAAGGACGTTTGATTCATCTAAAACTAGCTTTTAGTCATTCATTCAATCTTAACATAATAGGATGCTATTTACCAGCAGTCAATTTTGGACAAGAATGCAAAATCAAACATAAACTGATGCAATATATAAATAACATCACATCACATGAAGAACATCTTATTCTAGGAGGAGATCTAAATGAACACTACTTCCAACTACCACCTCATTATCTAATGAACCTACTTCTCTTTAAAGATCTTGATGATGGATTTCATCTCAAACATCCTGGCCTGCTAAATCACACATGGTCTTGACAACAAATACATCAGTGCTTAGACATGATATGGTTTTCACTATCACTTGCTAATCATCTCATCAATTCATCAATAATGAATCAATCATGGATTAAGACAGACCATTCACTAATAGTTAATGACATCTCAATCAATACTCTTCTACACAGGACATCATAATATATCATCAAAAGATATAAATGCAAAAGATACGTATACAAAGTTAAAAATGTAACAGACCAAAAATGGGCAGAATATCAAGTACTTTCTGCTGAGTTTTTTAATCAACATCACACTTCATCAGCATCACTGAACTCATAATGGATTCACATAAAGAAATCACTCATACAAGTAGCAAATGCAACTCTCAAAAAAATCAATATCAATACAAATAACCATATTCCCAAAATAGTCAGTATTACCTAAAAACAAGTTTCCATACTCAACGCTATAATCTATTTTCACTCATATTCCAACAATCCTAATGAAGTAAACAATACAATCCAAGCTCTCATTCATAAATACAACAATATAGATCCTTCATTTCCCTCCCTTCCAGACAATAATCAAGATTCAGAGTGGATACAAAAAATCATTCTCCTTAGAAAAATCTTATCAGTAAAGAAATTACTAGAAGCTAAAAAGCATAAATCTATCACTATTACCGCCAACATTAAAAAAAATCAGCAAGCCCTTTATAATAATCCAGGTATAATGATACATAATTCACTAGAAAGAGACTTCTGTAAGATCTCAATCATCAAAGTCTATCAAGATAACAAGTTTATAGATCACCCTATAGAAGTAAAAAATGCTGTCAAATCTCACTTCTATCAATAGACATGCAATTACAATACCACCCACTTTCCTAACTCACAATGGCAAGCACAATACAATCCTCAAGCACACATTCCTGACTCAGCATTTTCTTCAATATATGATCCCATATCTCTATCTGAGTTTCACGTAACACTCTCTAAAACATCCTCCTTTAAAGCTCCTGGCCCAGATGGCCTCCACAATATTCTTCTCAAAAAATGTGACTTCTCTATTCATACCACTCTTATACAGCTCTTCAACTCTTATCTCACTCAATCTGACATTTCAACTGAATGAAAGGATGCCCTCATCATACTAATTCTCAAATCACAAGACTGAAAAGGCAATTTGAATCTCACTTGACCAATAACTCTCATCAGCAATACCAGAAAATTATTTTCAAGAATATTAACAAACTGCATCTTCCTAATCTGCAAAAATCTCAATATTCTTCATGATTTTAACTCATTAGTACTACCAAATACCAGTACCACTGCTCCTATTCACATACTCAATAGTCTATTTGAAGATGCTCATACTCATAAGAAAGAACTTTGGTGCACCTTTCAGAATATGAAATGTACTTATGACTCAGTTAGCTGGAATATTCTTTCTAAAGCTCTCTCACATATCAAAATGCACTCAAAATACATACAACTTCTAGATAACATTCACAATTCTTGACACAACCAAGTAATAACAACCTTTAGCAACACAGAACAATACTCAGTCTTGGATGGGCTTGACCAAGAAGAAGTTAATGCTCCTATTCTATGGCGTATTTTTTATGACTCATTCTTATGTTATATTAACACCTATCATCAACATGATGGCTATACAATATCTTGCTCATGGACTTCCTCACTTCACCCTCACACTGAATCAACTATCTCACATAAATTCAATCATGGTGTCTTTGTGGATGATACCATATGGCTAGCAAACTCATCTTCAAGCCTGCAAAGCATTCTCAACTCAGCCAATCAATTCTATAATATGTGCGACATCAATATAAATGTCTCCAAATCTGAAGTAATTACCATCAATCCAGACTCAAATAATCCACAACCTCTTCTCTACTTGGATCTCAACCATGCACCACTACGCATCCTTCAACCCTCTGAAAGTACAAAATACCTGGATCTCTGGATAAGTAAAGATGGAAAGTTCCTCAAATAATAACATACTATCAAGCAAGATATAAATAATGTAGTCCAGATTCTCAATAGGAAAAAGATCAACTATTAACAGGTCACTTATCTCATAAATAGCGTACTCTTTCCAGTAATCAAATATAAATCTCAATTAATAATCCTCTCAAAGACTTTCTGCTCTTCTATCATGTGCCGATACAAAAAATTACTCAAAGCCAAAGCCGGTCTAGCACAGGATACCCCAGATTTTTACCTATATCACAAATATTATTTCAATCTCACTAATCTCTGGGAATTACAAATATATCACAAAATTAGTGAATTAATGTATCACCTCAATGATCCTGATCTTCTCGAACTTATCACCTAAATTAGATTATGGGATTTACAAGAATCCAGATGACTATCATATCTAATCTTATCCTCTCCCACCTATGAGTACTCCCCACCCAAAAAAAATCTTATCGCAAATATTCTCCTATTAATAGCAGAATTCCACATCAGTTTCATCTCTTCAGATAAAATAATATCCCAAATTTCCCAATCACTGAATAATAACTTTCCTCTTTATAATATTCTCACATCATGGCCTATTTACATCAAATGTCATGCAACTCTAAGAAAAGACAAAATCATGTTTCTTAAACAACTCACTAAATACAATAGCTCCCAGCTCATAACATGACATCAATACAAAAAATGATTTCGCAAAATAGCACATGGTGTTAAATCACACTAGTTCTCTCTTCTCAAATAATCAGTACTCAAAGATCAAATCTCTCATATTATTTCCATCACAATTCCAATCTTACTCAACTTCCCTCCTCTTATCTCAGTACCTCCTCACTTCAATAGCTCAAATTTCTCTGCTATAACATGGCAGCAGATCCTTCAATAACTATAAAGTCACTCATCTCTAATCATAATCTATACCAATAGTTCTATACATAACTCATCCATGATTTTAGTTAAAGCTGACGCAGTATGGACTACATGGCCCCAACAAATTTCTGCTATCTTCTCCATCTCCGAATCATTATCAATCACCAAAGCTGAAACCCTAGCTATTTGTTCTGTTTCTGAATGTATCCCCATCAACAGTTACATCAACATCTTCACTGATAGCCAAGCAGCTATACAAGACTTCAACAAAAATATAATTAACAGAAATAATCACTCCCGATGCAAACTATATTAATAACCATATTGGTATCTTTGGGAAATTCTTACCCACAATATCATCCAAAAAAATTTATCAATCATATTCACAAAAGTAAAGGGATACTTCAACAATTCTGGCAATGATCTCGCAGATAATCTCACAAATAAAGGATGCTCACAATCACTCATATCAACCAAGACACATAACTTATCTCTCATCACATACTCTCTAATCTTTAATAACTCCACACTCATCGATTCTAATTTATGGTACTTCATCAAATACTTTCATATCAGTAAAACCATTCTTACCTGGCAAAACTCCTCATCTATACAAAAAGTTCTTTCCCAATCAATAATATATCTCACTGACTGGAATACCACCTACAGAATATGGAAATTCATAGACAAAGAATATCTCACGCACATCCCAAACCAAATTTTCATAATTAAAACACTCACCTCTGCCTTGCTCACTCTAAGTTTTCTCTCTCAACGCAAATCTCACATTTATCCTAATGATCAATATACAAGATGTCAATCCTCATCTGAAACAATTAATTATATATAGGAGTGTTATTACTCTTCTGAACCCCTTTATTCTCTTTTCTCCTCAATCCCACACAAGCTAGCATCACTTATCTATTCATCTCTTTCACCTAGCTTCCGCCCTTCTTTCTTCATTATATCATCACAATGCCAATAATTTATCAACAATCAGCTATCTTAACTATCATCAACTTATACTCCAGCTCCTAATACTTTCTCAATCAAACATCTTCTTTGTGATCTCATACCACGCGCTCTCACCACCTTTTTCAATACTTTATTATCCAAATCCAAATTCTTACAAATTTCTTCTCATTTCACACAGTGATTTATCATGAAATTTCGCAAACTTATTTGGCTTCCTCACTACCAGTCACAAATTAAGCATGAAAGACATTCTCACATCTCCTAAAAAATGAAACTTTCATCCTTCTCAAGCACTAATTCGAAGAGCAAACCTCTAGAACACAAAGCTATTACTCCATATAATTCTGTATTACGTACACACTCAGATCCTAATTTGTACAAATGCTCATTTTCCTCATCTCTTCATATTAATAATATATGTCCTCTAGCAGGTCATATTAATCTGACTCTTGTCCAATACATAGAATAAAAACTGCATCTCATAGCATCACACACTTCTCTTCTTAATTTCACATTGCCAGTCTAATCCTAGATTAGCCTAATGGTGGCTAATTATATTGGCACCCTCTACTAGATAGACAGTTCTGGTAGCTCTCTTTGTATAATAGGAAGCTTGTTCTTAGGACAACTAAAATTTCTGTATTTTAGTATAGTTTCTTACATTTTGAGTAGGATTACATTGTAGCACCTTAAAATAATAATAATAATAATAATAATAATAATAAATAAAAAAATTTTTTGCATCTCTTCCCTGTCAATCTCTTAATTAGATGAAGTTCAAGATGTCCAAAGTAAAAAACTATCCATTATTATTCTCTAACTACAACATATCACATAATTTTCAAGCAAAATACAGTCTAGTAATCTTAATCTTGACTCTTTATTAATGATATTTTCCTTTTCTTTTATTATTTTTCTATAATCTTACATATTTTAAGAACTAAACTAATAAAAATAATAAAAACTCATAAAATACAAAAATATTTCAGTTTATTTTCTCTTCTATCTTCTTTTTAAGTTACACCTTCATAATAAAATGTCTAACACAAAGGAATAACACCACAAGAATAACTCTTCAAAAAAAACTTTTCTAATTTCAATATCATTAATATTTCTTGTGATTATTCTTTTGAAATTTTACTTGTCCTTGATTAAATTAAGTAAAACATCATGTTAGAAATAATTTGTAATTAGTGTAATAAAGAAAATACTATATATAGAGAGTCAAGAAGTGATCAAGAAGAATAATTAAGTTTGATAGAAGTAATTACTACTAAGTTAAGAGTAATTGATTAGTATTTTTCTTTAATAAATATATATATTTTATCTTATATCTTATCTTATTTTCTTCTTGCTCTATTGAAAGAGCATTTTGTTAGAAGTAAATTCACGTATATTATCTTATTGAGAAAATAATCATATTTTATTATAAGTAAAATATGCATAAATTATCTTATTAAGAAGATAATCATATTTTTATCAAAAGTAAATCTTGCATACATTATCTTATTAAGAAGATAATTAGTCATATAATCTTTTAAAGTTATGAAAATTAATAATTGCTATGAATATAGTTATTATTACTATTTTAAAATAATTATATATGCATAATCTTAAAATAGTAATAGTACTTAGATGTTGGAAAACAAAGTAACAAGTCTTTATAACTAAAAATATATCTCAAGAAATATGGACCTAGTTTAAAAAACTAACAAACTTACATTTATCAATCAACACAGACATTTTATAATTATCAGTATTAGAGCTTTGACTTACAATTAAATATATCATATTTGATTTAGCTAGCCAGATCTTTAAAAAAAGTCAATTAATATTAATTTTTCATAGTCAACAAATACAACTAACTTATAATAAAAATATAAACTAATAGATAGCATTCTTTTTTAATTATATCAATATCAGAATGAAAAACAAGATTCATTTACCATCACTTAATAAAAATTAATAATGCTCTGAGAAATTATATCAAATAAAATCATTTGCATCATAGTTTTTAATAAATAATCCCAATAATAATTATATTTCAAGACTAACAATACTTATCAAAGAAATGAGAAATCAAATTCAAGTATATAAAAAAATTGAATTCAAAAAAATGCAAGTATTTCAGATAGAGCAGGTCATCAAACTTAGTCAAGCAAACTTCTAATAAAATCAGGATAAGATACTTAGTAATATACTTAATAAAGATTTCTCTTTCATATCAATCAACAAAGTCTATCAAAATGAATATTTTATCAAACATCTAACTGAAGTAAAAAATATGGTTAGACAACATTTCAGTTAGTGGTATAGAAAATATTTGATACAAGACTGGTCCTCACAAAAATAGAAAGATATATTTGAGCTTATAGAAATCATAGATAGTTTAATATTTGAATTAGTCACTACTCCTATCTTGCTAAGTGAATTACAAGAATATCTTATCTAACTACATTTGAATAAAGCAGCTAAACTAAATAATATTAAAAACTCTTTCTGGCAATACTGTAGATAAAAGATATTCCTCATGCTTATTACACTCTATAACAAATATTTAAAAATATAAGATACTCCTAATAAATGAAAGCAGATAAATATCATTCTCATTTCCAAGCTGACTAAAAAGAAAGTCTGAATATTACCAGATCTATAGTACTTCTAGACACAGCAAGAAAACTTTTTTCTTGAATTCTTACTAATCATATCTCCAACTTATGTTCCAAGCATGATATTCTCAAGAATAACAACTTCTTAGTATTAAAAAATATCTCAACAACAAGCCTACTTCATATCATCAATAACTTAATGGAAGATACTAGAGAAAATAAAAAAGAACTCTAATATATCTTTCAAAATATATGTTAGGTCTATAATTTGATTAGCTAGTCCATTTAAAACTTAGTCTCAATAGGATAAAGATGAATCCAAAATTTATTACACTATTACAAAACTTACAATTAAATTAACATAATCATATTTTTACAGTTTATAGATTCACAGAGCCATATCATATAGAAGATGGCTTAGATCAAGAAGAAGTTAGCTCACTAATACTTTGATATATTTTCTATAATCCCCTATTATGCATAATTAATTCTGTCAAGCTTATTCATGATTATAATATTAATAATACATCCATATAATTTTCACATTTCATGCTTAATCCAATTCAGATTTATATTTTTAACTTAGCATTCATCAATAATACTGTTTGGATAGCCAGTTCTAAAAATAGTATAATTCAAATTCTTTAACTAGCTCAACAATTTTTCATGATGTGTAATATAGTAATTAATACAAAAAAAACAGAGGTAATAATAATCAATTCCAATAAGCAAGCTGACTCAGCCAAACTATTCTTTAATCCAGATAATCCAGAACTCAAAATTATCCATAATGATAATTATATCAAATATCTTGGAATCCTACTCAGTCCAGATAAAAAATTTAAAGTTCAACAAAAACAAATCAAAGCTGATATAAATTCAATAATAATACTATTAGAAAAAAAGTTTATCACTGACAAGCAAGCTATTTACATCTTTAATAGAGTTCTCTTTCCTGCTATCAAATACAAAATACAGTTATTTGTTTTCTCTATTATCTTTTATGAATCAATAATAAGAAAAATCAAGAAAATTATCAAATAAAAGTCAAATCTCTCTTCAGACTATTTAAATTCAATTTTGTACTATTCTGCTCTGCTAGTACTTGAGAGTTTATCAGATATTTTAACTTAATATAAAATTTCTGAATTATTTATTCAACTTAATAATAAAATACTCATGGGCAAGACTATGTAAATCAGACTATAAAAACTTTAATAGCAAAGATGAACAGAGGAATCAGTATTGCTCAATTCAACTCCAGAACTCTCTTTTACAGAAAAAATCTAATAACCAGTGTGATACCCCTAATGTATCAGTTTAACATTTCTTTCTTTCCTTCTATTAATGATATTTCAACAGTAACTCACTTATTTCACAGATGGCTCATCTCAAAAATTCTAAATAACTGATCTGATTACAGGGCTTGCAGAAAATCACTTGCACAAGATAATATTTTGTTCCTATCTCAACTCACAAAATATAATAACATAAAGCTTATCTCATAGAAATAATATAAGCACAAATTTTGATCAATAAAATAGGGCTATGAGTCAAAATAGTTTACTAATCTAACACAAAGGGTCACTAATTACAATAATTCAGCTAATATAATAATTATTAATAAATAATTTGATCACAACAAAGATATATATAAAATTCCAATAGCAGCTTTAATCTCTACCTAAACTAATAATACCTAAAAGTACAGTCAAGTCTATCAGATATAGATAACAGTTTCTATACAAATGAATTAATAACTAACTCCAGTTTATTCATAATATTAGTAGGAGCAGTATAAACCTCATGGCCATCTAATATCAACTTCAGGTTTTCTTTGACAAACTCACTATTCACAATAAAAACAGAGTTATTTACCATCTGTATCTTGTCAGAAATAATATCAGAAAATTCAAAAGTATCTATTTTTTCAGATAGTTAATCAGCCATACAAGAGTTCAAAAATAATATCCTAGTATAATCACTCTAATCTACTCATTACCTATATCAGTAACTGAACTGACCATTCTGAGAAATTCTTGCCAATAATATTAGTAGTAAAAATATTAATATCGTAATTCATAAAGTGAAGAGCCACTCCAGCAATCTAGATAATAACTTAGCTAATTAACTTGTGAATCAAGATTACAGTATAGACATGCTCTTTATCAATTATCATCAACTACCATCCACTAAATTCATACTAATATTTAATCAAACTACTTTAATAGATACTAACTTGAAAATATTCCTCAAAAAAATATTTCACCATACATGTATCTTTAAGTGGCAGAATGAATCAAGAACAAAAAATATCCTGTAATTCTTAATGCAAAATGCTAACTGGACCAGTATAATTTTAATATAAAACCAAGATGGAGGAATCAATAGTAATCAAATCATCACATATACTTTTAAAATCCAAACTTTCTTTATCAAGACATTTTATAATATATTACCTACTTTGTAATATCTTAAAATTTGTAAATTTCATATATATAAAAATAATATCTACTACTTGTGTAATTCAGCAATAGAAGATCAAATTCATCTCTGAACTTGTCTGGTAGCTAGCAAAGCAAGAACTATCATTCATTAATAATTACTATCTCATTTATATAACTCATCTAAGTCAAACTCTGACAATTTAATGGATAGTCTTCCAAAACAAATTATTTAAGCTTATCTCCAAATATCTCCTATCTTCATAACTATATTCAACTTCATTTCACTCAATATTACTAATTTTAGTATGCTTATTAAAATAGTACCAAAAAAGCTAATTTAATTCTTCATCTTCCAATAATATTCAACATTAACAGCAAGAAAATCAGCAATCAAATTTACTAAATAGCTATCATAGCAATTTTATAAATATATCTGGCTCAACCATTGTAAAGTAGTTAACAAGCATGAAAAATCTTTAGAAATAACTAGAGTACATAAAAATCACAAATAAATATCTCACAAAGACCAATTCAAAGACATTCCTATATCGCAACCTTATCAAATCATCTTCAAAACATGATCAGATTCTTTTTTTTGCATGTATGAATTTCCAGATGATTAATATCATAACTAGTAATATCTAATCCAAGCTATAGCTTCAAAGAAGATCAATAAAATTACTTAAAAAGTTTTTAGTTTGCAAATTAAACCTTATAAATTAGTTTTTCTATTAGAACTAGTTTAATTTTAGACAGGTCCATGATGACTAGTTGTATCTTATATTTTTAATGTAATATGGATGATCTCTGATCTATCATCTATTTAATATATAAATTATATAATAGAATTAGCATAGATAAGAGATAAAACTATACTATAGCTTCACAATAATAATAATAATAATAATAATAAAATTTTTTTCACATCACTTCTCTATCGATCTCTTGATCAGATGAAGTTCAAGGTGTTCAAAGTGAAAAAGTTTTCACTGCTATCTTTTAAATACAATATTATACATAATATTTAAGCAAAGTATAGTTTAGCACTCTTAATCTTAACTCTTTATTAATTATATTTTTCTTTTCTTTTACTTCTTATCTATAATATTATATGTTATAAGAACAAAAATAATAAAAATAACAAAAACTCATAAAATACAAAAATAATTCATTTTATTTTCTTTTTATTTTTCTTTTAAGTTATATCTATATAATAAAATATCAAATATAAAAGAATAATACTATAAGAAAAATTCTTTAAAAAAAATTCTTTTAATTTTAACATCATCTATAAAATATCTTAAAAGCATTCTTGGCTTACAATTCTTTCCACAAATAAATAAGTCAGTAGTTATTCTTCCTATTCTATCAACTGGCAAATTATCAGATATAATTTTCAAAAATACCAAGCCTAGTATACGTAAAAATTCATATAACAGACTATCTAATTCATATATTTTATATGTCAAACAGGCAAAAAAGAATATTACATCATCTAAGTTGACTAATAAAAATAACAATCTGCTAATAAAAAATAACCAGATAAATAATTAGAATCAATATATGACCAAATTAATCAAAAAGATTAACCTGAAAGAGAAGATATCCTATCTGAATACAACTATACTAAAAATGAAATCACAATATTACATGATAATATAGCAGATAATAAAGTATTCTAGTCAAATAATAAAGAACAAAAATAGAAAGTAGTCATCAGTACCAAGAGATATCATAATTGGATAGCTAAAAACCTTCTTTCTAATTAATCCACAAAAGATAATATTACTTATATTAATGATAAACTAGCAGAATTATATGACTTTCTTAAAGCAAAATCTGTCATCTTAAACAGAGAAAAGTATATATGTACAGAGTTCTCATCAGTCAAATTGCAAGATTAGATCAATCATATTCCTATAGACAATAACTTTCTGATAAATAATTATCCAACATCATTAATTAAGGTTAATGCTAATATAGTAATTATGATAAGAAATATCTTTTTGAATATTATGATCAAATAGATTCAAATAGTAATATCTTAATTTGGTAAAATTCAAGATATTAAGCAGTATATAATTAACAAGTGGATCTATATAACTGTTTAATATATCACTAAAGAACAAGTCAAAATAGTAATTGAGAAGTAATTAGTATTACTGGAAATAGATAGAGTACATCTTTTACCATTTTTTAATCAATATAAAATCATTCAGCAAAGAGATACCTACTCAGTTAAGTTAGTCAACCTGCTATATGATATTACAACTTATAAACTTGATGATATTCTTTAATAAATCAATGCAAAAACTTATTTTATTTCAAGATTTCTAGTCAAATATAACAGACAAAAACTAGCTATAATCAGCTTTAAATCTGAAATAGATATGATAGTAGCTATGGTTAAAAAACTAGTATTAAGAAACTCATAACTTTAATGGGAACAAATTGACATAAAAGCATGTAACATATATTTCTCTTACATACATATTATAAAATTATGCACTGCCAAAAACAAAAAAACATAATCTTATAATCAACTTAATAAGTTCTATGAAAATCAACATATTGTCTATCACAAACTAATTATATCTTCTCTAACATTAAACTTCAAAAAGACTCTCTTAAACAAGCTTAATATTCCTAAATAAATAAGCAAAAATAAAAGCTCTAATAAAAAGGATCAAGCTGAAACATCTAAAAACTCTAATAATTCCTCTTTTAATAATAGTGCACAAGTTTACAAGAGTCTTCAAGCCAAACTAAATGATCAAGAATAAGCAATACAAAAGTTATGACAAGATATAGATAAATTCTCTAAAGATATAAATAATATTTTCTTCAAGATCAACTGTATTGAGAAAAAGTTAGATCACTTAATCAATATTATCAATTTAATCAAACTCAATGAAACAGATTCTAATGTATCAAGAATACCAATATTTTCTGAGCCAGAATCACTTATGAAAATGGTTAATAAAAATTTATATGAAGATATCCTAAAATAAAATGAAGAACTTAGAACAAGTAATAATATATTAATCAAAATAATATCTGACCATACATCTTAATTCACTACCCTGAAAGAATAACATACACAGTTACTAAATAGACTTAATTAAATAGAATAATCATCTAATAATATAGTATAATCATAATAATACAGAACAGAATAATATAGAATTCATATCAGAAGTTTTTATCAATAATTTTAAACTTAACAAAAATTTATACTCTTATAATAATATTTTCTTTTTCATACTTAATATGATAATAGGCATGATTAATATCAGGAGACTTCACAGTTCAGGCAAAGCTCAAGATGTAATCACACTTTTCTCAAATCTCAAGCTAGACATATTAATCATTATTAAAATCAAACTCACAAATCAACAAGTCAAATTTATATTTTCATACTTTAATAAATATATTCATTTATGATTAATAAATAAATCATAATCTCTTGACATAGGAGTAAGCTTATTAATTAATCCATTCTGGACAAGACATATACAAAAAATTTTAGAAAGACTCATACAGATTTCATTGGCATTTACAAATAATATCAAAGTAAAAATTATAGCTTTATATCTTTCAGCATCCAATTTTAAAAAGAACAGACAAATTAAAAGAATAATACTATATTATATAAACAAACTCATATCACAAGCAAAACTATTCATAGTTAGAGGGAATTTTAATGAATATTTATTTGATCTTTCAAAAAATAACCTGATATCATTACTCAGATTCAAAAATATAGTTGAAATAAATCAATTTTTGCATTCAAATATCAATGCATTTACTTGATCAAGAACAAATTCCAAAAGATATTAGATATAATTTGGTACAGTCAGAATCTAGTCTCAACTATCAGTCAATCAAATATATCAGATCCATATTGGATTGAAATAGATTACTTATTAGTACAGTCAGTCTTTAATTTCTTTCCAATATTACAAAAAACTCCCCTATTAGTTATCAAATAATGGTAAACAAAAAGAAAAGCATATATTACAAAAAATATATTCAAAAAAGATTAGATATAATTCAAGAAAATCATCAATTTATACCCTAAAATCAAGAAAAATTATGCAAATCAATCTATGTTAGAGTTGTAAAATATAATAAAATACATAATCATAGATGCAGCCAATCAGATATTTAAAAAAAATTAATATCATCTCATCAAATGCAAAGTGACAAAAATATAGTATTACAAAAAAAGAATAAATTAATTAGAAGTATTCTATATCATCTGAATCAATACCAATATAATATCACAAAATCATTAGCAAGTACACAAGCACAACTGACAAAGCTTTTTAAATAGTTATATAGTCTTGAACTCACAGCACTCATATTTTCAACTATAAATGTAAGCAATACTTATATATTATTTATTATATCACAACTTAAAATTCTAAGAAAATAAGTATAGATAGTAAAGAATCTCAAGAATAAAAAAATACAAACTATATAAATAGAATAGGTGATCAAAATTAATCAGACCAATTTTTAACATAATCAAGATAGAATACTGAATACTATCCTAAATAAAGAAGCCTTATCCATTTCAATTAACAAAGTATATCAAAATTAGCATTTCATAGAAAAGTTAAAAATGCAGTACAAGATTATTTTAATTAATAGTACAGAAAGTGTAACATAAAAAGTTAATCATCACAAAAATAAAAAGATATTTATAAATTAATAGTATCAATAGAGGATTACATATTCAATCTAGTAATGAGACTAATTAAGATAGAAAAAATTCAAGAACAGATAGTAATGATTCATCTAAATAAAATAGCTAGAATCAATCTTATTAAAAATACATTCTGATAACATTATGGAGATACAATACACGTAATACTTATTATCCTATTCAACAAATACTTAGAGGAACAAGATATTTTACATAAATAGAAATAAATTAATATAATTCTTATATCCAAATCTACAGACTGAAAGAGAAACTTAGATATAACAAGACTAATAGTTCTTCTTGATATAGCATAAAAGTTACTTATAAGAATTATTATCAATCACATATCAAATATCTGTACTAAGTATAGTATTCTCAAAGATAATAACTTCTTAGTACTCAAAAATACTACTATGAACAGTTTGCTACATATCATTAATAATATAATGGAAGATGTCTGAGAATATAAAAAGAAGCTGTGATGTGTATTTCAAGATATATGCAAAGTATATGATTCCATTAGCTGACTAATATTAAAAAACAGTTTGCTTCACATAAAAATAAATTCTAATTATATTAATTTGCTAGAAAATATTTAAACAAATTGATTTAATCAAATATATACAGAATATGAACTAACTAAATCATATTCAGTAGGAGATGATCTTGATCAAGAAGAAGTATACTCACCAATTCTATGAAAAATTTTTTATGACCTATTGTTATATATGATTGACTCTATTAAGAATATTCATAAATATAATATCAATAACTTAAATATTCAATTCTCTCACTTTCAATCAGATCAAATTAACATAAGTATCTCAAGTCTAGTATTTGTAGATGATACAGTGTGAATTTCTAACTCTAAAAAAATATGAATAACATTCTAGAAATAGTACAAGAGTTTTATGATATATGTAATATCAAAATTAATACTAATAAAACAGAAGTACTATCAATCAATCTATTAAAGCTAAGTAAAAATATCAAACTATTCTTTAATAATTAAAGTCAGAGATAAAAAATATTCTAATAGATAGTTATATCAAATACCTAGAAATATTAATCAGCTCAGATGACAAGTTCAAAGTCCAGCAATGATAAATAGAAATAGAAGTTAACTCAACAACATCTATACTAGGAAAAAAATTTATCATAAACAAATAGGTAGTATATATTTTTAACAGAGTTCTATTTTCTGCAATAGAATATAAAACTTAGTTTTTTGTTTCATTACATCAGGAAATTTTTTAGGGTGATTTATATCGATTTTTATCATTAGTTATATATTGATATATATCAGAGTCATCGATGTATATTAAAACAGATATTTGATATATATCAATATATATCAGAGTCATCAATGTATATTATTTAATGAAGTATATCATTAAATATTATTATTTAATGAAGTATATCATTAAATATCATTATTTTATG